>PVIU01005290.1:0-69210 GCA_004026605.1 Ondatra zibethicus | reverse complement strand
ATGTTTTGATTTGCATTTCTCTGATGGCTAAGGATGTTGAACATTTCCTTAAGTGTCTTTCAGCCATTATAGATTCCTCTGTTGAGAGTTCTCTGTTTAGGTCTGTGCTCCATTTTTTTATTGGATTATGTGTTCTTTTGGTGTCCAGTTTCTGAGTTCTTTGTATATTTTGGAGATCAGACCTCTGTCTGATGTGGGATTAGTGAAGATCTTTTCCCATTCTGTAGGCCATCGTTTTGTCTTGTTAACCGTGTCCTTTGCTTTACATAAGCTTTTCAGTTTCAGGAGGTCCCATTTATTAATTGTTTCTCTCAGTGTCTGTGCTGCTGGGGTTCTATTTAGGAAGTGGTAACCTGTGCCAATGTGTTCAAGTGTACTTCCCACTTTCTCTTCTATAAGGTTCAGTGTGGCTGGTTTTATATTGAAGTCTTTGATCCATTTGGATTTGAGTTTTGTACATGGTGATAGATATGGGTCTATTTTCATTTTTCTACATGTTGAAGTCTTGGAGAGAGCATGGAAACAAGGAACATACCTAAACATAATTAAGGCAATATACAGCAAGCCAACAGCCAACATCAAACTAAATGGAGAGAAACTCCCAGTGATTCCACTGAAATCAGGAACAAGACAAGGTTGTCCACTCTCTCCATACCTATTCAATATAGTTTTTGAGGTCCTAGCTAGAGCAATAAGACACCAAAGGGAGATAAAGGGGATACAAATTGGAAAAGAAGAAGTCAAACTCTCACTGTTTGCTGATGATATGATAGTTTACATAAGTGATCCCAAAAATTCTACTAAAGAACTTCTACAACTCATAAACACATTCAGCGATGTAGCAGGATATAAGATTAACTCAAAAAAAAAAAATCAGTAGCCCTCCTGTACACATGATAAAAGGGATGAGGAAGAAATCAGAGAATCAACACCCTTCACAATAGCCACAAATGGCATAAAATATCTCAGAGTAACTCTAACCAAACAAGTGGAAGACTTGTATGACAAGAACTTTAAATCTTTTAAGAAAGAAATTGAAGAAGACACCAGAAAATGGAAAGACCTCCCATGCTCTTGGGTAGGCAGAATTAAAATAGTAAAATGGCAATCCTACTGAAAGCAATATACAGATTCAATGCAATGCCCATCAAAATCCCAACAAAATTCTTCAAAGACCTTGAAAGAACGGTATTCAACTTCATTTGGAAAAGCAAAAAACCCAGGATAGCCAAAACAATCCTGGGCAACAAAAGAACTTCTGGAGGCATCACAATCCCTGACTTCAAACTATACTACAGAGCTACAGTACTGAAAACAGCCTGGTACTGACATAAGAACAGACAGGAGGAGCAATGGAACCGAATAGAAGACCCGGATATCAATCCACACATCTTCAAACACCTGATATTTGATAAAGAAGCAAAAAATATCAAATGGAAAAAAGAAAGCATATTCAACAAGTGGTGCTGGCACAACCTGTTTTGTTCTAGCAACAAATGTTTAACTATGGAGATAGCCCGAGACCTTCAGTTGGTCTGTTCATTTCCTTGTATTATGTTAATGCAGTTTTTGTCTTACTCCTACTTTTTGGGGTCAGGGGTATTTTAAGCAGTTGAAAGTTAAATGCAGGCAAATTTCCCTACTTACTGGAATTCCCTACAGATACTATCCTATATGTTTCTCCATTTTATTATTTTCACTCGTGTCTTCACAATTCACATTCTTTTCTATATTTCTAGATCCCCATGCCTCTACCCTGGCAAGAGGTATTTTTCTCGAGGCTGATCCCCAACAAGAATAATGGCTGATTTGACTTTTTTATTTCTATCACTTTGTCTATTCTTGGGATGAAACAAAAATTCCCCAACACACACAAATATTCAGAAGAAAATTAAATAAGTCCAGGAATATTACCACTAAAATTTTATTCTTGAACAACCAAAAGAAAATAAATTTCTAATTATCACACAAGGTAAAATGAATATAGAAGACATGAAACTAACAGTTATATATGGTTTGCAGTGAAAATCAAGTCAAAAATTATGGTAAGATGACACAGAATAATCAATGCACTCTGCAGTCGGAACTCGCCACTCGCTTAGCTTTCCAAGAATATACTACTTTCAAAACCTCTGACTGATTAAGGAATTTTCAAATTACCTGGTATAATTTAAAGAGTAATGCAAGCTTAAGGAACCATCTAAAACAATGGGAGCCACTTATAGGGCATTCTAAGCAACAACAAGAGAATTCACATTCTTTTAAGTGTTTGCGTGGAATGTTTACCAACAATCCCCAACACAGAGACAAATATTCATTGCTTTAAGAACATACCATATACTGAGCTGAAAAAAAAGTCTTATATAGAATCATTCAGAGCATAGCCTCTGTCTACAATGAAATTAATTTAGGTATCAGCAACAGAAAAAATACCTGGGAAATTCCCAAATATTTGGAAATTAAACACCACACTACATCATACACAGGTCAAGGAAGATGTAACAGGGAATTTGAGAAATATTTTGACCTAAAGGAAAATAAAAGCATAATTTGTCAGTTCCACTTCAACCAGAGAAATCACCTGGGGAGGTGGATGCATTACCAAAACTGGGTATATTTGATCATGGGTGCTGCTAGAAGACTGGGCAACCTACAGATACTCAAACCATCAGGCAGGGCAGCCCGAACTTGGGGGACATGGATTGAAGCTGCTATCCAGATGAAGTTTCTGGAGAGAAACCCCAACCTTTCAGGCTTTTAGCTAACTGAATTAGGCCACCAAACATCTGAAATTGCTTGCTTTACCTAGCAAAGTCACCAATTATAGACTTTAGTCACATGTACAAGTCTCCTTTGCATGTGTTTGAGTAACTGGTATCTTCAGACTAGCCAAGTTGGCATATAAAAAGTGAATCATCAGAATAACAAACTAAAATTAGTGAGAGGCTGAGAAAGAAATGAGAGGATATTTGAAGTTTTAAATTTTGTTGCATCAGGAAGATCCAAAAACCAACACCCAAAACTTCTACCAGAAATTTGAAAAGCAAACAAGACAGAAGAGAGGGAGAAAGGAAAGGAACAAATTGAACATGTGGAAGGAGGGAGCAAATTACAGGCAATTATAGACCACAGAGGAAGTTCAAGGTCTTGTTTCTTTGGTAGTGGGACTGAACTGAGCTGTCTCAGACATGCAGTTGCTCTCCATGGAGTTGCACACCTTTAAGACCAGATATCAGTAAATTGCCTAGGCTGACCTTGAACTTGTAATGCACCACAATCAGTTCATCAACATTTGGGATTACACACCTGCTAGCTTGAAAGACTTGCAAGATATACAAAACTTTTTCATTGGAAACACCTAGTTGTAGCCTCTTTCTGCTTACGTGGTCTAGACAGAACTTTCATAGAAGAGATAGATGTGTACTTAAAGGTAGTTCAATTCCTTCATTTCCTTTTTTGCTCTTTTGCATGCATGAGTGTGTGTACATATATGTTTTTATTGTATACACACTCATATGCACATGTATGCATATGATGTAGAGGTAAGGCATGATGTCAGGTGTTACCCTCAATCACTCCTCCACTTTAATTTTTGAGACAGGGTCTCTCCCTGTAAGGGCAGTCGCCGATTTGGCTAGACCAGTTGGTTAGCAAGTACTAGGTCTCTTCCTGTCTCCTTATTTCCAGCACTGAGATTACTGGTGCACAAGGCCATGTCTGGCTTTTTATGTGGGTGCTGAGGACCTGAGCTCAAGTCCTTGTGCTTTTGTGGCAAGCACATTCTTGTCTGAGCCATCTCCTCAGGTCCTAATCCCTTCATTTTCAAGAAAACACTCCAAGTTAAGTAGGTAAGGGTGGAAAATACACATGTGCAAGGCCTCTTGGAACTCCTGTGTCAACGTACTATATCCTGGTTGTCTTGCATATTACCAGCAAAGTGTACACCTAGGTGCCATGATGCTGTAGACACAGGGGAAAATGTCAACATACCTATCTGCTCCATTTGTTCTCTGTGGAAACTTATAGTGTAATGTTATGATGGTAAAACATAAATCTCATGTTTAATATTCTTTTTACTTTAAGTTCATCCATAGGCTAACATATAAAGTACCCTTTTGTTAAACGGAGCCCTGGTACACACTGAAATAACTGCTAAAAAGTACAAATAAATAAAATTAAACAAAACCAGCCCACAAACAAAACAAACTTCCTTCCGTATGTTAAAGATAAGAAATGATACATTTATTCTTCATGGGACTCCCAAAGCAGAAGGCCTGAGTAGGAGATCCCAGTTCAATTTCAGCCATCACAAACGAAGATAAAATTACAACTCCTTATCTACACGTCACCTCAATACCCTCTTATTAATCATTCATCATTTTGTCAATGACAAATATCAGGTAATGCTTCTTATAATAATAATCACATAGGGAAAAACTTTAAACCACTTTCTTAAAACTCTGGGGATATCAAAGTTAAAAAATTGTAAATATTCTAGCAAAATCTGAAGAGTAGAAGAGGAAAACGTTATTGCCAAAATTGGATATATTTTTTTGTTTGTTTTTCAAGACAGGGTTTCTCAGTGTAGCCTTGGCTGTCCTGGAACTAGCTCTGTAGAAAAGGCTAGCCTTGAAGTCAAAGAGATCCACCTGTCTCTGCCTCCCAAGTGTTGGGATTAAAGGCATTCACCACACCACCATTTCCCAGCCAAAATTGCATTTTCAAAAGTGACATTTTATATTATTTTCCTTAGTATATGATATGAAATGTATCTGTGAATGCTATGTTTAAAAAAACACATCAATCTTTTAAAAAGTGAAGTGTTTTCCAGAGCAATGAATGTCACCCCGTTATAAACAAGGATATTCATCTCTCTAAAATAAAACAGTTGCATATACTAGCTAGTTAAAATTAGAATGTTATCTTTTAAATTTGTTTCCTTGAGTGAACATGTCCATAATCATGCTTGTAGATGAGTTATTTTTGTCTCATAAAGTTGTCATAAAAATTTTATTATAAGCAAGATGTTCTTAAGAGTAATATTTTCATTTTATAAGCATTCAAAATTAAACAAATGAAATAAAAATAGTAAATACCAATTCAAGGAAAATGTCATATGTTAGCAAACCCATTTTAAATAAGAGGCTTTCCTTCTTTTTCTTAGCAAAATTATCCACACATTCTCCAGTTTGGGTTCTGGCTGCTGAGTTATAAACTTCCTTTAAACACACCTTAAGGAAAACGAACCTCAACTAACCTGAAATTTTGCTTGAGATTTCCTATGTATCTAGAGCACTAAATAGCCTATACAATCTGATACTTTTTACCATATTCATGTGCATGATGTAATCAATATGCGCATCTGATATGATTACATTCTCTGGAGCCCAGAGAGAGGTGCAAGGGAGACAACTAGAAAGTTAATGAAGCATGGTGGCCTATAAAGCAGTGGATAGGCTTAACCTGCCTCTTCAAAGCACCCCAGGAACTGGGTCCATCTCTTCCACTTCACTGGTATTATATACTTTTAGTATACATAGGCCTTTAGGTTCCACTAAGGTTACATATATGCTTAGTCACTATTAGCAATTACTTGACAAATCAGTTTTTCAGTTTATTTGCAGTATGTCATGGTTGGAAAACAAGTACTAGAAAGTGACCTGTTCTGTAATTATAACCGAGAGAACTGGACTGTGGGGAATCAAAGGCCATTTAAATTTATCAATATAAGCCATCAGTGGTATCATGTTTTCAAGGTAGTTTTACATGAATTTTTTATTTGACTTCATTAAAAAGCTACTTAGCATGAAGAGAAGATACTAATCTTACCTAAAGATAAGAACATAATCTGAAAAACACTGATTTACTCTGATCTCATTTAATCTATATTTGTTTGATACTTTTGATGGATATATAAATAAAGTAAGTTATATTTATACTTTATTACCCTAAAAGTTCCCTTGTCATCTGGTCCCAGTCTATCTTTTCCAGCTTCGTTTCCAACTGCATCCACTCTTCTAGTTACAACAGATTATTCCTTAAGAACACCCTGTTCTTTTCTTGGTTTCCTCTTTTGGAAATTCCCTTTCCCACCCACTTCCTCTTACTCAAGCCTTACTACTTCAAGGACCAGATTAATCCATGTAGACTTCCTGATCCATTAAATTAAAATTAACTTCTCCCTCCCACGGGAAGCTACTGTGCTTTCTCTGCTCCCGCCTTCCATATTGAGCTCACTGTGCTCAAATGGCTATCTATCAGGTTCATCTGGGAGCTTTTATTGTGGGCAAGGGTAGTAAGCTCACATCTACCACATGACATTGTAGGTATGGGGAGGGCTTGCCAAACGTAAAGCACCTAGCAGACACAGTGCCGCCTTAACATAGGTTCTCATCATGTTTGCCTCCTTAACTGCTCATCTTGGCTCCCTCCCTATCATTACAAGGGTGACCTTTCTAAAAGGAAACTTGATTATGTCATTTTCTAATTTAATCTTGATGTTGTTCTTTGTTGTCCAAAGGACAGAGCTCAGGTTCCAAGCACATGATTCAAGGCAGGCCCATCATGACCTGAACTACTCTACTTCTCTAACACTTTCTATCAAAGTTCCTGAAGACATGCATCTCTGTGTATACAAATTCCTTCAGCTACCATGGTATCAAATTCTCACTCATGCCCTTGCACCTATTATCTGCATCCTTGATACACAATTCCAACATCCACATGATAACCATAATATATATGGTGGTTAAGCTCCTCTAGTTCAAGTATAACTCTACAGAAAATAGTTCCATCTTTCTAATCAGACGGAAATGCAACAACCAGTAATGAGTACTGAAAAGCAGAAGAATTACTGTAAAGGAAACATTATCTACTGTAGAGGAAGTGCTGTCTACTGAAGAGGAAACGTTATCTACTGTATAGGAAGTGCTTTCTACTGTAGAGGAAACGTTATCTACTGTAGAGGAAGTGCTGTCTACTGTAGAGGAAGTGCTGTCTACTGTAGAGGAGGTGCTGTCTACTGTAGAGGAAGTGCTGTCTACTGTAGAGGAAGTGCTTTCTCCTGTAGAGGAAGTGCTATATGGAGGCTGGGCAACTACTGTCAGAAAACTGGGAGTTCCTAGTTTACAAAAGGCCAGGTGAGGTGAATCCCTTCGGTACAGTCTACTTACATGCCTGATTTATAGCTTTGTAAAGGTTCTGTGTGCTTGAATTTTGTTTTAACCTGTTCAGATGGCAAGTGTTCATCTATACTAATCTATAGTAATTTCAGTATTCATGAGGAGTAAAGATCTACACATTATAAATAACCAAACAACAAATAATCAAATCTACTTTTGTTTTGAAAAAGCAGACTGAAATTATTTTTTCAAATGTAAATAAGCTTTTTACATTGGTTTTACTTTTTTAAAAAAATTGCAAACCAGTGTTTTATGAAACATACTTTGATTAGTGCTTTCAGTTGCTATGCATTCTGGGAACTGAATTCAGGACCTAATGTGTTCTAGGCAAGTATTCTCTCACTGAGCTACAACATTGCCCATTGAAAAAACTTTACTGAGACAAGGTCTCACTGGTTGTCCCAAGATGGCCATGAAATCACTCTGCAGCGCAGACATGCCTGGACTCGGGACACCCCTGCTCAGGCATCCAGAGCAGCTGGAATCATAAGCAGGCACTACTACTCTCAACTTAGTAGTTTCATACACAGCAAGAGATTTGAAATGACCTACATCCCATGGATTTAGGTAATTTAAATATCATTTCATGTTACAATCACATTTACGTCCCAAATAGCTTAACTACCTATAAACTGCATTCTTTTTCTGGAGGCTGGCGCCCTAGGTTTTGTTTTAGGCCACACATAAGGACTTTAGCAGATGTTTGTCCCTTCAACCCTACTGGTAATTGTTAAAATCAACTGACACAACATAGAAATAAAACTAAAAAGGCAAGAAAGGAACATTCCCAGTTGTTCTCTTTAAGAGACCACGGTCCTACTCAAGTGTTGATAGAAAAGACAAAACAATATGCATACCAACTTGCTTTTAACTTTCTTTAGCATATTTACCTATGCTACCAAGAGATATGAAATGGCTAAGTGATAAGCATATTTTCATTACTAGTTAACTGAGTAGAAAAGCCTAGTAAAGACCCTTTACCCATCTGATAAAATGGAAGCACATTTTACCATTCCACTCTTTATTTCAGGCCAACAGAGTATTTGACTAAACACTCTGAAGCCATGACAAGGTTTTTTTTAAAACAAACAAACAAACAAACAACTCCTTTCACAAAGATGATCTTTAAGATATTTCAAGTTTCTGTAGAGATATTCAGAAAACTTCTAACAATTTGTAACGACTAATAGAACTAAAAAACTAAACACCCAAAGAAAAGGAAATGGAAATATATTACATAATGCTCAAAGTTTGGAGAATTCTTTTTATAGAATCAAGAAAACTCAAATGTACGGCAAAGAACAAATCTAACTTCCTATCTGGTAAGTACATATATATCTTTGATCTATTGAATTTCTAAAGCAAATAGAGAACACAAGTTAAAAAGAAATTATTTAACAAGTTAACACATGTTGATATCTGCATTAGTCACAAGAAAAGGTCTTTTCAGACACAACAGAAGTCTGTCAGTTATATTTTGAAACTGTTTGAACAAGATAATTCTTAAAAAACAGCTAAGTCAATGCCACACATTTTGAAATAGGAAACACACTAAGTAAACTAGTTAGGAAGTAAAAAGGGGAAATGCATTAAGGAGTTTTAAAAAACACTGAGTAGGAAAAAAAGTCATATATGAAGTTAACCTTTAAAGCTCTGGCAATCCACTAATAGGCTTCAAACTCACAAAGGTACATGTAATGGTAAATGATTTTTTTTTCTTTTTTCTTTTTTTTTTGTTTGACAACCTGAGGTTTGAGGTAAATGATTTTTAAATCAACATACTTGCACATATACAATGAAAGGACTGAGATAGATGGTATACTTACATATATACATATATGTAACTGTGCTGTGGGGGCAGAAGACAGCAACACTATTATCAAAGTGGCACAGGAAAGGATTACTCTAAGAATGCTGTGGCGTTTTCTTCAGATTCACTCATCATTAATAGTTTATACTATGTCTGCTTTGAAAAGGACAATCTAAGTGAAGGCAATGATTCAATAAGATAAATCCATTCATTTAGATGATTCATATTGATGAAATATATTAGTGTTTTTAAATTTCAAAACTTAGTTGAAAATTGGATTTTGTTTGGATTTGTGTTTTTCCCCCTTTGCTTATTTGTTTAGAGACAGGATGTTCCCCCCCCTTTTTTTATTGATTTTTATTGAGCTCTACATTTTTCTCTATTCCCCTCCCTGCCTCTCCCCTCCCCCCTAGAGACAGGATCTTACTATGTACTTCAGGCTGACTTTAAACTTGTAATCCTCTTGCCTCAGCCATCCAATACTAGGATTACAGGCATGAGCCACTGTTCCTAGCTTTAAAATGCAGATTCCTAAACCACATGCTAGAACTACTAGTGAGGATTTGTCTGTTCTAAGGAGAGTGGATCCAAACATACATACATATTTTTTTCTCCTCTTCTTCTTCTTCTTCTTCTTCTTCTTCTTCTTCTTCTTCTTCTTCTTCTTCTTCTTCTTCTTCTTCTTCTTCTTCTTCTCCTCCTCCTCCTCCTCCTCCTTCTCCTTTTCTTTTCTTTTCTTTTCTTTTCTTTTCTTTTCTTTTCTTTTCTTTTCTTTTCACTGTGTAGCCTTGGCTGTCCTGGCTGCTGCCTGGCCTAATGTACATATTTGATGAAAGTCAAACATACTTGATACATTTTCCTAAGGCCACTGGATGTGTCCTTATCATGGGGATGAGATGCCTGTTTTAAAAGTCCAGCTGAGAAGGACTCTCTGACAAGGCACCTGAGCGAGGACTGGGTGAAAGAAGGAGTGATTTTAAAGAGCATCTCAAAGAAGAGAGTGAGATTGCCCAAGTACTAAGGCCTAGGAAAGGGATGCATTCAGTGTGTCTGGGGCAATACAAGGAAGTCAATATCCTGCTAGAAAAGCAAAGTAAAAGTGGTTCACAGTCTGCAGAGGCAGAAGCCTTTCATTAAAGGTGTCAAGGACCCAAGCAAGAGCAATGCCTTGGCCAGAAGAACATGAATTTGGGTGCAGAATGGTAGGCTTGCTGGTAGAAAAAAAATGAACACATTTTCTCTCACAACTTCTGTTTTCTTAATGAAATAACAAGATAGAAATGTTGAATGCTGCAAATTTAATATGACTATCTTCTAGTAAAAATTAGACAATCAACAAAGGCGGCTATCAGAACTAAGGAAGCAGGCATTCATCAATAAGCAGCTACCGTCTCCTGGTGCCCATTCCCACCTTAGAGGACCTGCCTTACTCACGGTCCTAAAAGAAGCAGTCTCACTGTATTGCTCACAGCCGCTGAGTTTCTGCTTCATGGAACAAAACCCCCAAATCATATGATTGATGTAACCTGAGGTTATTTTAGCTCGTGTCAAAAAAGTTCAGAGTGGGAAATTCAAGCTGGAACTCTGGTTCCCACAATCTTAAGGATCCAGGTCCCTTCTGCAGCCAACAAGTCAGGGTACAGATTAGTAGGAGGAAGAAGGGATCAAGGAGACAGCCTCTTCTTGCTTTCTTAAAACAAAACAAAAAGGAAAAGACAAAAACTGCTCGAGGTGCATGGGAAGGCCATGTGGAAATAGACTAAACCCAATAAAAATGTAATCAGAGGGAACATTAGAACACATGTGACATGAAACAAGAGTGGGGAGAACACTGGGGGCTAAGGGTTTAAGTGAAGATGGGGGTGAGGGTGTAGAAGTGAGATGAGGGTGGGGGGGGCAAAAACCAAGGATGTATTAATAATTCTTACACCAAGTCCCGCTCTGTGTGAGCTAATGACAAAAATCTAAAATAAAGATAAAAAAGAGCTTGAATGGAGGTAACCTGCATGGGTGGACAATGATGTTCCCAGAAGACAAGGGTTAGTAAATGAAATCTCAGCATGGATTAGCTCCCTCAAAAAGGCCCCATAGGTCTCTAAAACAACATGGGCTACTGTCATTGTTTTGGGTTGCCTACCAGAACTGTATACTAAGACCCTACTGCTGAAGGTGCCATCTATTTTGGTTGCAGAATATAAAACAATAAATCTTGAATTGACTGAGAAACTTCTTGCTGGCTAGCTCTTATAGTGCCAGAAAGTGCTATGCAGGCCTTCAGGGAAAAAGTCGTCAACAGTCTGGGCTTTACATGCTACAGCAGTGATCTGCCAGACAAATATGTGCCTGCTGGTGCAATATTGGCATAACTGTTTTAGGGGTAACTAATAACTTTTTGATAGAATTTGAAGCCCATTACACAGGAGAAAACACATAATTGGTATAACTGGTACTATAAACACTGTCACAAGTCTATGGCTGATGGGGTCATAGGCCTTAAAAAGGAATCTACTGCTAAATATTCTTATTATTATAATTCTGCTAAATATTCATGTTATTAAACTGACTTCTGAATATTTATGTTTATGCCTGTAGATTGCTCTCAAACTTCGTCTAGGAAAGTTCTTAATGCAGTTAGCAGAGGTTAACATAGAAATTCATAAGTAAGGATAAGACACTGAATACTTAGCCCCAAATGGGACATCTATGTCAACCCATTCCTCAAGGCTCAGGGAACACTGTGCAAGAGGACACAGAAAGAATGCAAGAATCAGAATCTGCTGGATAAGACAAGAGCCCCTCTGACTGAGGCCCCACCCCAATAGTCACTGGACTCCTTCCTTCTACCTGCCATCCAGCGCATGTCCTTGTGACCTGCTGCACTGATAATGCGGCCACTGGCCCCTGCCATGTGTGTTGCACACATGCCACCATGCCCTTCCTGAAGAACATCTTGAAGGAAGTGACCCAAATGTTTCTCAGTTCCAGCGTTGGTGGCTGGTTTTAGATTTGTGTTGACTATTCATACTTACCGTATAAATATAATTTATCATTTGTATCATGAAAAAAAAGAATTCAAGAGTTATAGGACGGGGAAGAGCGCTACGATGTGCTGACGTTAGACATGGCAATGCTACCTATCACACTCATAAATTCACCCAGCCATATTTGCCTGTACAAGATCAAGCCAGTCAAAATTCCAGCATGGATATCGCAGGGGATCACAAGCCCCATCTCTAACTGAGGAGCTATTTTCAGTTGGTGGCTTCTGGGGAAGAAGGTAACTTTTCCCAGGGGATGTGGCCACTGACAGGTTGCAAATGCTCCAGTAGACAGACCTACCCCCATGTGTATATAGGCAGCATTAACAGACTCAGTGGGATATAAAAAAAGAGAGAGAACATAAAGTTGTGAGCTGTAGTGCGCTGGCAGGCATTGGAGGATAGGAGTGTAAGGTTGAATCCAGGGGGACTCTGAGTAGGGTTATGGGGGATGTATATGATCAAAATACACTGTATACATACATGCATGCATACATACACGCATATATATATGAGTTTCTCAAAGAATAAAAATATTTTTTAAAAAGAAATTATTTTTATTTTATGTGTATGAGTATTTGCTTTCATGTAGTTACGTGTACCATGTGAATGCCTGGCACCTACAGAAGCCAGAAGAGGGCACTGAATCCCCTGGAACCGTAGTTACAGATGGATGTAAGCTGCCACATGGATGGTAGGAACCAACCCCAGGTCCTCTGCAAGAACAGCACAATGCTCTTAATCATTGAGCCTAATAAATCACTACTACTATTACTACTACTACTACCACTACCACCATTATCATCACTATTACCCCCTACTACTACTACCACTAATAATAATAATAATAACAATAATAATAAATATTAGGCTATTCCATGCTTAATAAAATTCATTGTTTTAAAAAACTGTTCCACAGTCTGATATACTTTTCCCTTACCTCACTAATCAGAATATGGTTATATGGCCATTCAAGCTACACAGGAGAATGGTGACTATCTTTAATCTGGGCAGTTATGAGTTTTGCTAAATACTGGAATCCCTATATTAAGTAAAAGGGAAGACAGATAATGGCTAGCTGAGCTATTACCTTGATGCTACCACAAAACTCATGGCTTCCCCCTTCCCTTACTATATTTATATATTTATATCAATGCTATAATGAGTGAACGGACCTAAGCCTAAGCCTAGCCAATAAGATCTGTCACCAGGATGATCATATTTGGGACACAAATCATGATAATTTTTCTCTGAAGAGCTGGTGTACACTAGGAGACCAATTATTGCCCTATAGAGAAACAGGCTTACAGAAAAGAATAAAAACAGAGAAAAGCAGAGATAAGGATGCAGAGGAAGAATAGATGGAGCTCTCTGACACCTGCTTCCCAGGAAGAGCTGCAACAATACTTTCATCTGGTGTCTGGGCAACAGTCCTATTCCTTCATCCAGAAACTCCTGTGTTTGAGCTAATATGAATGCATTTCTATTCCTTTCAAGGAAATGATGCTTAAGGTACCTCATGAGGAAGTTATAATTTAATGTTCTGTGCATGGGAAGGGTTTCTCCAGCACTTCTCAAAGTTATGGAAGACATCCAGTGTCATCTTCCCTACCTCCTACGTAAAGACTGACATGAAAGTGAAGCATAGAATCAGTTTGGGAAAAGTCTTCAATAACTAAAGTTGATATCCCTTTTGAAATTCTGGTAACAATGACTATATAGTCTTTGTTACTTCTCTTTGCTTTGGATCAAGACAAAGATGGCAGCAAGATGATGGTCAAACTTATTGCAACATCACAGGTATCCCTGGAATGCCTGAGCAAACAGAGACTACAGTAGATTCCATTGCTGTTCCAGCTATTTCCTGTTCCTGCCTGTGGAGGGTCTAAACTTCACTCAATGGACACCAGGCTAACAGACAGTACCTGCTTTAGCCTCTGAGATGATGAAGTGATATGTCACCTCAAAGCAGAAATCTTAAGAGCTAGCATGAACCTGTCATCACTCTCCCATCTGCCATGTTGTTATCTCAGAAAAAAGCTGCAAGCCAGGCCCTGGATGAAGACAATAAGGAGCTAACCTGGAGCTCTTCAGTAGCTGTTTCAAGCTACTGAAAAGTTTGTCTATTTATTTATATATTTATACATAGTACACTTATTTATCTAAGGGGATTGCCTAAAATTATTATTCATCTCTCTGTCTCTGTCTATCCACCCCCTCACAAGTATATGCATGTATGTGTGTGTGCGCATACGTGTATGTGTGTGTGTGTGTGTGTGTGTGTGTGTGTGTGATGCTAGGATATGTGAGTGGAGAGGTTAATGTCCCGATGTATTACTCAACCATTTCTCCACCGTATTTCTGGAAGTAGGTTTTTCACTGAACCTGTGCTCTCTGCTAGAAAAATTCCATGCCAAGCTCTCTTTAGCTGGGCACATCCGACTGGGTCCTACTCTCTGGGCTCTGAAGAGGTACAGATCATTACAGCCCAAGAACTGGTTTTGCTACCATGCAGCAATGGGCAAAAGACAAGCCACTTCACATTTTAGAAGTCTAGTGTTTTAGGTTTCTTTGTTTCACTTGTCAAAACAAGGATAATAACACAAATTATACCTTGTAGCTTTGTTGTGGGGGAGAAAACACTTGGCAAAATGCCTAGCCATACTGGAAAAGTACAATAAGTAATTGTCAAAAGTGGGAACAACTCCTCACCTTGAGAAACCTATAAATACACTCAACAAACCAGGAACATCAAGCGCTATCTGAAGGGTGGCAAAGATCTCAAGAGTCGGTGGCGGGGTGTGGGGGTGCAGAGAAGAGAGGCCTAGACAGAATCACTAGCCATAATTTCCCTCAGGCCCTTGTACAATGTTATGTGCTTTGTGCAAAACAAAGAAACTGGAATCACTGGTGGCCTTCTCTTTCTTACACCAACTGTACTTGCCTGTTTAGTGAATAGGTGAATTCATAATGAGCAGCTGGGGATGATAAGAGCAACCAGTGTTGCAAACTTCTTCAGTGGAAATCTATTTTCCAGGGTAGAGAATACTCTATCAAAAGCTGAATGACTTAAAGAATGTTTTCTGTAAAATTTCAACAATACATTTCAGATGGACAACTCTAGTCCCCATAAACAAGAGATGTTGCGAGATCAATGAATGGACTGCAACTCTAAAGATATACAAATGCCTCTTGTCTCTTTTGACAGGTCACTCTTCCCCCAATGTGCACTTCACAGCTTCCTGTCTGTCATACAGAATCCAATTGTAAAAAACAGTAGAGCTGTCATATTTCTGGGGCATTTGCTTAAGTTCAAGTATATGGGGGATGAGTTTAGTATGAAGGTAACCTCTTACATATGGATTTAACTAGTTCTCAGTGAACTGACTTAACATTTTTAAAGTGATATATCATTTTGAACAGTTCAAGAAACAGTTTTGTTGAGAATATCCAAAATTCCTGCAATAAAGCTCCAAACAGAATGATAAAGGAAACTTGCCAGAAATACTAAAGTATGAAATGGTTTATATTACAACTGATATTATTCCAAAATTTTAACCATAACAGGTAAAGACAGTAAAACAAACCATCCAGCTAGCTTGGGGAGAGCAGCGATATTAATCTAAAGAACTGAGCTTGATGCACGAGTGTTAGTATTTAAACAGTGGCTCCAAAAGATGCTTTAACTTACTAGAATTAGGATGACATATATGAAACCTGTGGTATTTGACATGCTATGCAGCCCAGGCAGATCTCAAACTTATGAGCCTCCCACCTTAACCTCCCAAATGCGGGACTGCAGGCATGAACCACCACCTCTGCACCTCTCTTGCTTTTCATAAGTTGGCATTTGATGCTTTTCTGAAATATATACAACTTACTCAATGTCTATAACACTTGGCACACATATCTAGTAGAGAACCTGCCATATTGACTTTCTACAATTCTTAATTTTTCATGATTTGTGTCTGTTAAGAACAAAATATCTGAAAGTGGATAATGGTTCTTAAGTCTGGGAAGCTCGAGGTTAAGTCAGAGACGGCTGGAGTGTGTGTGCACGAGTGCATACGTGCGCGTGTGTGTGCTCAGGCTTGCATGTGTGAGAGGGATCATGGTGTAGGCAAAATTTTTTCTCAGTAATCCATTGCCCAGATAACTAAGGCACTATAGAGCAATCACACTAATTAGAATGATTACCCTCCTGCCCTGGTAGTCATTCCTTCAGTCCTTCATCTCTCAGCACAGCTGTACCTGAACTTTGGGAGAAGCATCCAGACAACACCAATTAGACAATGAACATTAGCAGATAGAACCCATTTCTCTTGTATTTTCATGATTCCTGAGCCTAGCACACAGTAGTTCTTACACAGTGTCTAGCATAAAAATAACAAATATTTGAGATTAAATTTAAGAATAGAGTGGATAGTTAGGAGATATACATTTAAAAAATCAGCATCAAGTTCTAGTAAAAAGCAGGAAAATATTTAAACCAAGACTGAGTTTGACCATGGTACCTGCTGCCCAGCCACAACATTTCCTGAAAATATATTTAGACCTCTGTTACTCCAGATCAAAGACATAATTGCAAGTATTATGTGTGGGCCAATTATCCAGAATTTTATCCATACATTTCTATTTCTTTATGTCTCACTCCTTGTTTCAGTCTACAAAAGGTAAGAGAGAGTAAAGGGAAGCCATGCCCTCTGCCGGTTCAGTTCCGCTCATCGCCTGTAAAGGTCCTGAGGCTGCAGTGGGGATGCCCTGCAGACGCTTCTAAGGCTGGAAGTTGCCTGGCTAGAAGGCCCACGGGTTTTGATCTTTTCTTTCTTTTCTTTTCTTTTTTCCCCCAGTTTTTTGAGGCAGGGTTTATCTGTGTAACAGCTTTGGCTGTATTGGAACTATCTCTGTAGACCAGGCCGGCCTTGAACTCATAGAGATCCACCTGCCTCTGCCTCCCAAGTGCTGAAATGACAGGTGTGCACCAACTGCCCAGCTTGATCTTTTAAATTTTCCTATCCTTTAAAAAGTGTACTACTGGGCTGGAGAGATGGCTCAGTAGTTAAGAGCACTGGCTGCTCTTCTAGAGGTCCTGAGTTCAAGTCCCAGCAACCACATGATAGCTCACACTCTGTAATGAGATCTGGTGCCCTCTTCTGACCTGCAGACAAACATGCAGGCACAACACTGTATTCATAATAAAAAAAAAAGAAAAGAACAACATATTAGTATACATATTATTATATTTTTTAAAAAGTGTACTATTGTTTTAAAGTGTGTTATCTTTTTTGAAATTTAATTATCAAGCTACCTTTTAATTTGCAAAAAGAAAGAAAACAAAACTTATGTGGCATGGAAAACTTATAATCCAAAGCAGAACATGTGTGATAAGACTCATGCAAATCTGAGACTTATACTTTCTTTTTTCAAGAGGTCTAGAAATCCTAGAGGGGAAAATAATTCAAAATTCCAAGAGACATCGTAGTCACATATTGCAAATTCAACAGAGGACGATGACGCAACAGGGACTAAATTTAGTGACATTAAATTTAAGTGTCACCCAGGCCTCAGGAGTTAGAATATATTGTTCATGACTTTATAATAGCGCATCTCATAATTTAAAGCCTGACTAATTCATAAGGTCTTCATTCTTGACTTTAATATTTCTGTCTAGCTACTTGGCACTATGGTTGTATTTTTACACATTAAAAATTAAGAAATTACACAATAAAAGGCAGTGGTTTCATAATGACTGCAAGCATCACAGCAAATGATATTTGCTCCATCTACTTGCTGCATCTGACTTTAATGTTTAATGATTTATTTTGAATCAGAACACAAAGGCTAGAAATAAATAAGCAGGAAATAATACTCAATTTGTTTTTTACATGACTAACTTGTAGCCAATGAGTGCCACCTACAGGCAAAAAATGATCCCTCACAGTTAAACTTTCAGCTAGGAATGCCATTTCCAGATGATAAAGGGTACCTTAACTGCCAGCCAGCTGTGGGTTGACATGTGCATCTCAAACTTTTATCCAGCCTTGGATGCACATGGGAATAAATGGGAGTTTAAGGTTTTTAGGCCCCTATAACAAGAATTCTGGTTAGCTTGTTCAGTAGTAGGGCCTCTTCTGAGGGGTGGCTACAGGAGGTGGACTGCATGCATCTGAGCGAACGGAGGAATGCTTATAGGTAATGTCAGCTTCATATCTTCTAGGGACATGGACCAATTACTGCACTTAAAAGATAAAACCAATTCACATTCACAATGCTTATGTTTACCCAAAACTTTAAAAGCAAACATATTTATCTAAAATGACCTTCACAGATGTGGAAGTCAGAGGACAACCTGCCGGCATCAGGGTTCTCCTTTTACCACGTGACATCCTTACCTAAAATTTTAAAATTACTTTTAGAGAATTAGTTTTCTAAAATTCACTTTCCTGGGTAGACTTGCAAGTACTTTAATAAGGGTTTTTCCTAATACAGTGAATGTACAAAGTACTCTAAACTTAGTATTTTATGGTTTAAAATTATGCAAATTAAATTCATTTATAAAAGCAGAAAAACTGTTAAGATAACTAGATATTTTCTAGGATGTGACTATGTAAGAAATCATCAGAAGAATAAGACAAAATGACAAGCTCCACAGGACCTCTGATTCAAATACCACATCACTCTTCTACAAAGCACCGTTTTAATATAGTTCCTCATGTTATGTTGATCCCCAACCATAAAATGATCTTCGTTGTTACTTCGTAACTGTAATTTTGCTTCTGTTATGAATTATAATGTAAATAATTTGTGTTTTCCAATGTTCATAAGCAAACCCTCTGAAAGGGTGGCGTGACGCCAAGGGGTTGTGACCCACAGGTTGAGAAGCACTGCTTCAGCGTGACTAGTTCAGGCAGTTGTCAGCTTACAAGCTCAGACACTGACCAAAGCCTCCTATATCTTTCCATCTCTTCTCTCCTTACCAAATGCTGGTGGCCCTCCAACCTAATGTCTGGTAAGAAAAAGAGACACCACCGGTCTCCTCCACCATATGAAAAAAAATCCCTAAAACCATGACTAATAGGAATTTTTTTTTAAGTCAGAACTTTCATCAGTTTTTTTCCTCTTATTTTTGTTTTGTTTTGTTTTGCTTCATTTTTCAAGACAAGGTCTCTCTGTGT
This sequence comes from Ondatra zibethicus, assembly GCA_004026605.1. Classification (NCBI taxonomy): domain Eukaryota; kingdom Metazoa; phylum Chordata; class Mammalia; order Rodentia; family Cricetidae; genus Ondatra; species Ondatra zibethicus. The sequence continues at coordinate 50,006 of PVIU01005290.1, read as the reverse complement.
AGCCCTGGCTTTCCTGGAACTCACTATGTAGTCTACTCTGGCCTCGAACTTAGATCTGCCTGCCTCTGCCTCCTTAGTGCTGTGATTAAAGGTGTGAGCCAGCACACTGAGCTCTAAGTTCCACTTCTGATCACAAAAAAAATATGTGATCAGTAGACATTTCTGGGGATCACTTTTATTTTTGGTTAAACAAAGTAAATACTGAGGGACCTCTGCAAAGGAAATGCCTTGATCTTAAAGCTTCCCCCACAAAGCTTCCCCCCCCACACACGATTTCTATGTACTTTTATTGTATTGCACAGAACAACTGAATAAGAGACATCCTGTGCCGCTAGAGCAGTGACGGTTAAGATGTATATATCCTAGAGTTTATTATAGTAAAGAGTCGCCTAGGAAGGGAGGGGTTTTACTTGAGCTGAATTTCAGAAAAGCAAAATCTAACAAACTTTTAACACCAGACAGACTTCCAGCATTCACTAGAAAATTACTTTATAATGCCAATGATTAGAGAGCCCAGTAAGTTTTAACCAATCAGACTTGAAAAGATGTCTAAGAATGGTTTCAGGGCACTTTACTCACCAATTTGGAACAATTTTACTCCCCTAAAGCTTTTGAGGATGTCTTTCTTATACAAATCACTCGAAGTTCACATTTCTGAACAAACACAATTTCATATATACAGCCAATATACTGTTTACTGTACATTAAATTCCTTTGATTCTAATCTTTTTTTTTTTTTAAAGACCCCAAAGGAGCTGACTTCCCACAGCCTAACAGTTAACATTATGCCATTTCGAGTTTAAATATTCAAGAGCAGAGCACTCAGTTCCAGGTGAAGAGAAGCAGACGGATGGAAGAGCGGATGCCAAAGGACAATGGCTGACTTACCTGCGGCTGGCCGGCTTCTTCTCTACTGCGCCCTCTCCAGCTGATTTCACATTTTCACTTGTGTCTTTTTTTAACCTTTTTGCAATTCTTTCTCTCATCAGGGTCTTTTCATCACCATCAGTGTACCCATCACGCTCTGCACTCTCATCTTCGCCATCCTATAAAAACTAAAATGAGTATTTTCCAGGCATTCTGGTTCCCTTTTGCTTCCAGAGACTCATCTTAGATACTTGCTGGGTTCTAGGCCATGTTTAGTTTTGAACCAGTAAGGGCTTGAAGACTTCTTCCACTGGGATAGCCCTTGTATTCTGCTCCAGGCTAGTAACATATGATGCGATCCCAAGAGGGATAATCGGCTCACTTTACACCAGTTGTCTGTGTAGCACTTCCTCTGTACCATCCAGTCTCATCCTCATCCCTGTAGGAAATGTGGTTCTGGAGGCTTGGCCAGCATAACATCAACCAGGAATTCATTCTACTAGAAGAGGTGAACTACAGTCACTGAGACTTAAGCACCTTCGGCAAAACCCATCAGTGTGCCCTGCACCACAGCAAAACCAAACCATGCCAAACCCTTAGACTTCTAACTTAAGCCCCAGCAGTCACTAGTCTGCTGAAAGCTCTGCTCACTGGAGGCTGGCTACCTTCTCCCTGACAGAGTCTCCTTAGTGTCGTTCTCTTTAGACTGGAACACTCTTATTCTAGATATCCCAATGTTGGCTTTTTTGTTCTCCTACCCCCTTAGTGATGTATCTTGACTTTACTATTAACAGAGGAAAAAAATATAGAATAAAAAAAAACCCTTCCCATCTCATATTCCTCTTTCCTCCTTATTTCTATAGCACTTATTATTTACATTTTTTTCTCAGACAATTAAGGAGAATACTCCAGAAAAGCGAAAAGTCTGGTCTATTTGCCTACTATTTTATATTCATCTTTTAGAATAGCTCCCAGCATTACTAAAGAGGAGAGAGAAGGGAGAGAAAGAAGAACCTACAACAAAGGGGTTATTTATCTTCTGTGATTCCTTGGCCTGCCAAGACACAGCAAGACAGGCTTCTTGACTTGAGGATTATGAACCCTTACAGCAGTGTTTTTCAAAGTCTGGTTCTCTGACTCTCCAAATTATTATTTGTTAAAAAAATAAAATCCACCCAGGCACAATGGCACATGTCTTTAATCCTTGCACTCGGGAAGCAGTGTCAGAGGCAGCCCCTTTTCTAAGAGTTAGAAGCCAGCTTGACTTACAGAGCAAGTTCCAGGCCAGCCAGGACTATATGGTTAGAGCTTGTCTCAACAAAACAAAACAAAAACAAACAAAAAACCCACATATGTATATACATATATTGATTTTCATATGTGCAAAGTATCAGTACAGAATCAATCAAATTATTACTTGATTACATATAATCCCAAGTCTTGTTGCAGACTTAACTGAACCAAAAATCTCTGTGGGCAAAAACTGCATGTGTTTGGCAAGATGTTTAAGATATACCTGACATGTTTGGGCCTCAGCAGATATAAAATAGATCTTTGCAAAGTCATAAGCTTTTGTTTGTGACAATAGGACACTTTCTGGGGAAAGGACACACATTAAAAGGCTTTGGGATCTAAAACAGGTTAGAGACCAAACACTCTCCTTAAGTGACCTCATCCCACCCATAAACTTAAGAACCAAGCCCTATTTTCTAGCCCTTATTATTGTAACCAGATGTCTTCAAGGTAACTAAACTCAAAATATACAAATTGTTAATTAATTTTTATCTACCACCCAGCCTCAAGTCAGTTCTATGTTTGGTACCTTGCTAACAAGGCCACCAAGGCAGAAACTTGTGGTTCTCTTAGACTCCTTCCCCATCTCCCTCCTCAAAGCATTCCTCCTTCAGCAGCTTTCCCGCACTCCTTTGCCCTGGCCTCTCATTTGTCCTCTGCAATGCTGCCAATGCCGATACTCTTTTACTCAGGAGACTGGCACTGGTCAGTCCTTTCTATATTCAGCCCTCTCACCTCTCCACAAAGCAAGTTTCTCCAAACTTTAAAGCTCAACTTACACTTCCTGAACAAGGTGTGATCTCTGCTGAGCTGAGCATCCTATACGCTCTACCTTTCCTAGCTCTTCTTCTGTGACCAAGTTAGCATCTAGTGCCTATAAGATCCAAGTTTCTCTTCTCCAAGGAATGTTTTCCTACCAAAGCAGATTTTCATTCTCTCTGTTATAGCTAATCAGAGAATCCCCTTTTTGATTGTGGTAAATCTCTGTACATGCTAAATTACATATTTTCTTTCGAATTATGCAAAGTATGCAACAATAGGTTTTATCCTAACATAGTATTTATATAACTTGAAAAGCTTTACCATTCACATAATACAAGAAAATCTTCCTTCTGTTTCTTTTAATTTTTACTATATTTGTGGGGGGGGGTGTGCGTGTGCATGCGTAGACGTACACTTGCCACAGTTTGAATGAGTAGGTCAGTAAGGAAACTGAGCTCCTGTCCTCAGACTCGACAACAAGTACCTTAACCTACTGAGTCTCCTCACTGGCCTCTCCTTCTGTATTTATCATTGTTAGCTAGTACAAAAAGTACCACCTTAAAAGAGCATCATCTCCAATAAGGGTATAAAAAGGAATATACTATTATAAATAACTCTTCCATAGACTTCCCGTAGCATAAAGGATGCCCACTCATCACTTTTAAACTTTTAACATAATAAAATTAAAACATCTAAACTTAGAGTATTCACATAATGTTATGTAACAGAGAAAAGGCAAGACAGAAATTCATATGTAAGATTGCAATTCTATGGGGAAATGTGCAAATCTATTTGGAAGTAAATATTCTAATAGCAAAAGAAATTATTTCATTTTAAAAATTTCATATATTTATATATGTTTTTAAAGAAAACATAATTTGTTTGTAGAACTCTGACCTATCTCTAAACTGTTCAAGCTATATTTGTACTAAAATGAGTACTCACATCTTCTAAATCTCCCGCTGCGTCATCTTTTTCACTACAAAAATAAGTAAAGACAAACACATTTTAGCTTCATAGTGAAACTAATAACAGCACTCATTTATACCAAGAGTAGACTAGAATTGATAACTAGTTTGCTAGAATTAATGTCTTGTTTTGTTTTCCCACACAGCACTCTCAGGACGGCACTGTGCAACAGATGGGAGCATGCTCAAGGAAGTCCCCATTTATAAACAGAGGAGCAGATGTGTTCCATTAGCAGATAAGCAAATTCCCTGGATTTTTTTTTAATACAAACAATCACCATCGTGCTGGTTCATTTGCAGAAAATGTTTTTTCTATAGCTTAAAAGGTTCTGGCTAAAGAGACCATATCCTACAAACTAAAGGATACTAAGAAAACAGTATTTTCAAATAGGATGTTGAAGATGAGTTAACCTCAATACAACAGTGTTTTATCTCTAAGACACTGGCCAATATATCATATCTAATTAATACATTTAACACTAATTAATATCCCACCTCTCAAACAGAAGCAACAAAGACAATAAGACAGATATCAACTCTGAAAGCTGTAAGAATTTACATACAGTAAACTGGCCCAAAATGAAGTCACTTCTGCCAGTAACCTTGCACTCTCATGCTTACTCATGATACCCAAACAAAAATGCCCCAAAGACAGACAGCAACGCAACATGAAATTATTACAACAAACAGTTTCTAGTATGTAGGCTAGCCTAAGATTAATCACTTATCAAAATGTATTATTGTTTTGACTAGTCTTAAGAAATTTATTTTACAAGCGCTAACATAGAAACAATAAAGAAAGCAAAGAACACAAGAGAATGAGATACAGTCTAAAAACAGGAAGTCCAGTTTCGGCCCTGCACCAACCTTTCCACAGCTGGGACAGAGCTTAGGTGCGGATCGTCCTTAAGCAGGTCATGGCTGCTTTTGCTTCTCCCCTTCATGCTCTGGGAAAGAACACACAATATAGTTGAGAGCAGGAAACTAAAAGTTTTCAAAAAAATTGTAATTAATTTACTTGAAATTTAGTAAGGACATAGTATGATTAGCAAAAGACATGTTTCTGAGAGGTTCATTATAACCAAAGCTTTAGAAATAAGAATGCTTTTGCTGACTGAGAATGGGATTTCTTTTTGTTTAAATTATTAATTTTTATTTGTTTTTTGTTTTTTAAAGACACAGTCCTATCATCTAGTTCTAGCCTAAGATGGCCTTGAGCTCTCTAACCAGCCCAGATTGATCTAGAACTCACAATCTTTCCTCCTTGGCATCTCTTGTGCTGGGATTACAGGCATGCAGCATCACTCATGGCTCAAAAGTACTATTTTAGAATCATCTTTCACAACAAACAGTGACACTGTTAAAAGTGGCTTGCCAACTCTGAGTGCTTATGGTTTACACACAACTGATTAATCCCTACAATCCACACACAGAAACTTACAAGAATAAACTGAGATAAACACACACTACTCTCCTTCCATATACAGTCTATGATGAACAAGACAACGTTTAGAAAACATTCACAAGCAATCAGATGAGGTTGCTAGTTAACAAATGGAAGACAGATACTCAGGAGTCTCTCAAACACCTATCAGAGACCAAATATGGAAGTAAGTGCTTTAATTCCAAAAGTTCACTTCTCAATAATGACATTTTTATAGGCGAAAAACAAATGAGGAATCATTACTATAAAATGTTACTACAAGAAGTAGAACTATAAGAATTACTGTTATTGTTCTAATTTATTAAGTGCGTATTTGGTGCAAGTCATAGTGCTACACATTGCACTTCTACCCTTCCTCTCCCTCTCTAATGGAAATACACGATGTAGGACATAGCCACATTTAACAGAGAGTTTGATGTTATTAAGCTATTAACCAGGAGTCACAGAGCCAGTCAGTGGAAGAGGATCAGGATTTAAATTAATACACCAAGAGTCTAAATGGATCATATTCTATGTCATTTAGGTCCCCATAGACAACAAGCACTGTGAGCTCTAGCCTATATATTTCCCTATTGCATAATGGGAACATTCTAAATTGGCCTTCTGTTTCACTGATTAATTTGTGAACGGGCCCAAAATTTGATGTATTACTCTAAAATGGATATATATCTTTAAAAATATGCTTCCATGACAAAATAAAGATTTAAATATTTCTGTATTAACATGTGATTCTCTAGGCATTGAAGAGCAAATCAAGTAAAATAAACATATAGCTTAAGGCTGTTTTTTATTATTTTGCAGTCTCGGCCTGTGTTTCATTGCTAAAAATGTCTATGTACGTGTGCAGCGTCTCCAGCTCTCACAGCACTTCCTTCTCAGAGTCAGGTTTTACAAATCCTCCAAAGACGCACAGCTCAAGGCGCTGTGCCCTATAGTGCTTCAAACACTGACTCAAGCTTAACAGCATCTTATATAGCAATGGAGAGTGCAAAGAGGAGCGAGTAGAGGGCAGCGCCTGTGGCTGCAGAACACAACATTCTTGTCTTTCTGATTATAGGGATGAAGGCTCATCAGGCCAACACAACACCCTCTGCTCCTTAGGGTGGAGGTGTCAGTTCTGGGATTGACCCACGTCCTCATATGGACTTAGCCAAGTGCTCTCTGAAGCTACATCCTGAGCACAGAAGCACATTTTAGTTAAGGACATAATATACCCTCACCCAGGGTTTTGAAAATCATCAATAACCATAACTACAATCTAACTTTAAAGAGTTTAGAGTCTAGGTTTTTCTGAATACTACTATGGCATCTTTAGCTGTTTTGATTTTCCTGTATCATCTATTTTAATTTGCCTTACTAGACTACTAGAAACACAGTTTTAGAAGAATCTGTTCTTGCATCTTCATTGGCCAGCAGATGTATCAGTATGAGGCCAAGAAAACATTTTTATTTGGGATACATCTCACTTCCTGTAATTCATTGGAAACCAAACTTCACATCGGCAACTCAAGATCACTTCTGAAGTAACTTTAATTCCACAGCCTCTTTTAAAGTTCTTAATGAAAGGGCAATAGTTCAACTAATTACTCATTAATGCCTCTGCCTAACTATGAAGACTGGAACAGTTGCTCACAAACAGAAGGAGCACAGCACAAAGGACGTGGGACAAGACCCAGGTGCTACCCAAGGCGACAGCAGCTTGGACTCAGTCATAGCTACTCAGGCTGAGCAGAAGGGTCGCTGAGGCCCTGGAGGTAAAGGCCTACTGAGGCAACACCTTGGGGCCCTATCTCAAAATAGTAACAACAGCAAAAGATGGCAATCTGATCAAATGAATTTCAAAATCTAATATCCCGCAATCATATACTTTTTAGCTCAAAACTTACAACTGTAAAAGCAATAAGCTAAGATCTCAGAACACTTAGCTACAAAATTAAATAGCAGCCTTATCTATTTCCCAAAAGAAAACTAAATGCACACACAATTTGTAATGTTAATTTGCATTCCTGAAAATCACAATTTTTTGTGATTTTATTTGTATTTGTTTTATTTTATATGTATGAATGTCTTGCTTGTTTGTATGTATGTGCAGCACCTTCATGCCTGGTGACCTCAAGGTCAGAATAGATCACCTGCAACTAGAGTTACAGGCAATTCTGAATTGCCACATGGGTGCTGGGAACCAAACCTGAGTCTTCTGAACAAGTGCTTTTAACCACAGAGCCATGTCTCCAACCCCACAGAAAGATTTTAAATGTTCTTACTGCAGCATGTATGTGGTATGTGAAATGGGTATATGTTAATAAGCTCAACTCAGACATCCTACTCTATATACATATTTTTAAAAGTTATGTTATATACAATATATATAATTTTATTTACCAATTTAAAATAATTACTATTTAAAAAAGAAACTTCTTCCCAAGTACAGTGTTGCATGCTGTAATCCCAACCTTTAGGAGGTTAAAACAGGAAGATTGCATATTTGAGGCTAGCCAGGTCTACTGAGCAAGACCCTGTGTCTGAAATGAACACAAAAGAAAGAGAGAGAGAGAGAGAGAGAGAGAGAGAGAAAGAGAAAGAGAGAGAGAGAGAAAAGGAAAAAGAAAAATTCTTGTTGAGCTCTTTAAGGAAAATTCATTTTAAATAGCTTAAAGAAAAAAGAATAAACTTGTTTCATAGTTTTTTTTAAAAAATGTTTCACAGTTTTTAACGTAAGCCCTAAAAACAGGAAGAACTCATAAATTAAGTTGAATAATCATTACCACTCTAGATTTTAACTAACTTCTAACTTCTAAACCTGGGTTAGCAAGGAGACAGAGGATCAAAAGCAGATTTTAAACACAATCCCATTCCCACTGCAGTGAACTACCGAAGCAGAGAAAGCAACTATGAAGAATGGAAAAACTTAGATGAGTCTGACTCTCTCTTTAATGCTAATTCTTCCTGAATGACCTATTTTAAGGTCATCATTTGGCTAAAGGGTTTAGATGTTGAAAACAAGACTAAATATACTTAGCAAACTCCACAAAAGGAGCTTCACAAGAAAATCAAAACTGACTGCTAGCGTATCTAAAAATGAACAGCAAGTGGGATGGACCTGGAACTTCATACTGAGAAATAAAGAAGCAACAAAATAGAAAAAAAAAAAGCATAGCAGCAAAACAGACTACAGGAAGGAAGATTAAGGCAGAAAGAGCTAGAAGGCATGTTGACAGAAAGGGACAACACTGGTCTCTGGGCTCTGACTCTAACTGTGTGTGATTCATGCACATGGTGACCTCTCCAGGCCATGATGCCCAGTGTTACAGGCAACACTGGTCTAGATGCTATATTTTGTGTAGATGTGATTAACTTAGACCAGCAGCCTTTGGCATTATCTTCCATAATGTGAGTGGCCCTCATCTAAGCAACTGAAGGCCTTAAGAGCAACTGTATATAAGAATTCCTAGAATAAAAAATGACATAAAAAACATGCCTGAGTATCCAGGCTTCAGTTTAAGAAAAACCAACTATTCTGTCTTGCCCTACATATTTCGGACTTACCGTACTAACATACAGAATCTACAAATACTGGTATTACATTTCAATTTAAGAGTTTAAAAAAAGAAAGAAAGAAAAAGAATATCAGGCACAGATTGACAAGATAGCATCCTCTGGGCAAAAGTACTCAATTAGCTAGAACCCATCCAACAGTGTTATCTCCTAGATTAGATTTCTTCACGTGCTCATAGTGACACCATGAGAAAGTCAACAGAGTGCTTTTGTGAGCATGAGATATGGTTATTACAGCATCCTTCTATCATGCAATCCTATCCAAAAGGAAACAGGTGAGTCTGGTAAGTCACTTAGCCAGGGTCTCAGTTTCCTTTGCTATAAAGAAAGGAAGTTGGACTAGATCCCTTGGAGTTATAAAATCCTATGATTTCAAAGAGGTTTTCATCAGGTAGTACATAGATACTGAAACAAATAAAGAAAAGCTAATCCACGTGGGAGAGACACCTTGTCATGCATAAAGGAGTGAGGTGAAAGAGTATGTGTAACCTCACACTGATAATCCACAAACCAGAGAGGACTCGGGTTTCTTCACTCACATACAGTAATGCCTCAGTTGAGACCGTAACAATTACTAACTTGCAATCTAGCTCTGGAATAGCACTTACCACTGAGGAGTCACTGAAAAAAGAAACCTGATAAGCAAGTGAATAATGGAGCAATTATTTTTAAGCCTTTTAGAAATATTTAATTTCATGCAAGCATTGAAACTTCAAATCGTTCTGTCACTAAAGGATTCACTTGGCTTTGGCTCTAGTTATTTCAACACTTAGAATTTGAAAACCACATCTAATATTTGGTTTATTCCTTTTTCTTATCAAGGTATCATTTTACCAAAAAAGGAAAATGCATTTGAAACAAGCTCATGGTCTGAACAGCACATGAACTAAATAAACACAAACAATATTAGATTTGGCTTTTTTTTCCCAGATCTTAGAGCAATTTCTGTCCTTTAAGTCAGTGAATTTCAAATTGTTTTTGTTGTTTTGCTTTCTCAGATGTAACTACTCACTTGTCTATTGCATGGTAGGTGGAAACAGATAAATGGGCTGGAACAAGCTACTAGTCACTAGGTGGAGGAGACTCGTGTACCCTGAGCTTGCTCGGGCTGCTTCTTAGGAAAGACACTGGCCAGTTCTGTGCAGCCCATGATAAGGTTCCTCAACAGCTGTCCACACTGCTTGGACAAGAGAGTAGCAGCTTCTATACAGCAACTGTGATATATTACAAATCATTTAGCTTTTTAAAACCAAGAATAAAATACCAATCATAACATAAGAGATACTGTTCTATTTAAAGAGACAACCTTCAATGATGTCTTTCAGGAGTGTTTACTGTATCAAAGTACCTTTACTTACAACATAGCAAGTATATCTTACTTTTATGTTACACAAAGAAAATCTAAAAGTGAAAGATGTCACTCAAGATCACACAGTGTCAGGGGAAAGTGAATCTCAATGAATTTGTATGATCCCAATGACATTGAATCTAATGAATCCAATGACACTGAATCTACTGTTGATTCAAAGATGCACAGAATCTGCCTTCAAGGAGCTCACAGTCCAGAACTTCACTTGGCCATTAAGCAAAGAGTATAGAGTGCAGTACTGGAATGCTCTACCGAGAGTACAATCACAGCCTTTCTTTATAATAAAGCAAAAGGCTGCTTTGCAAAGAAATGAAGCATAACATAAATAGCAGACATTAGGTTAGACCCAGAACAGATCTACAAACACTGTAAAAACCATTTAGAAAAGATGGCATTTTGAGCATTGAAAATAAATATATCCTAGCATCTAGATGTGGACCAGGATGCTTCAAGCAGGAAAACTGCAGTAACCTACATAGAGTTCCCACTGTGGTGATCCTGATATTTCTCTGCTATGAATTGCAGGGGAATTCACTGATGATAGTTTTACCAAGCCTTTTGTTAAAAAGTTCTGACTCCATGGATCTGAGAAGAAAAAAAGATTACCTCAAGTGATTGAATCTGAAATAATGTTTAGGAAGAAGGGTTGGTGGGGAGTCAACGAAGCCATGGCTATGGAAACATTATACTTCTCGAAGGTGACTCTGGTAGCCATGAATAGAAGGAAAAGAGGAAGAAGATGGCAGACCCATGGGTAGATAGGGCAGCAGCCCAGGCCAGAGATATGGAATGCCTAAACAAGGGTAATAGCAAATTATAGCAAAAGGAAAAAAAAAGGTTTGATTTGAAAAACTTCTTCAATGAAAGCTTAACACCATGCACTGGGGCTGGAGAGGTGGCACAATGGTTAAGAACTTTGGCTGTTCTTACAAAGGACCCAGGTTCAATTCCCAATACCCACATGGCAGCTCAAAACTGTAACTCCAGTTACAGGGGATCCGACATCCTCACATAGACATATATGCAGGTGAAACATCAATGCATATAACATAAAAATAAATTAAAAAACAACAACCACAAAAACACACCACCAGCACTGACTGACACTGCAGCTGGAAGTCAGAAGTGAGGCTCAGGTGCTCTGGGGGGAACTGACATGAGGAAACAGAGATGTTACAAATGAAGCGAGGCCAGGCCCCGAGGTGGGGGGGGGGATAGAGTTTCACCCTGGCCCAGGGCTGAGAAGCTAGACAGCTATCTGTAGAGGTATCTAGTAGACAACTGGAGGGGGAAAGTGAGCAAGCCAGGATAGACAGATATAGGCAGGATTTTATCACAGCTCCCCTCCTCTCCAGGACAAGGTCAGAGTGGAGAGCCACAGTGGCACAGCCCTGGGGGAGTAATTCTCATTGAGAAAGAATGGCAGTTTGTAACTTCCGTGGCAGAGTGAAAGGTTTTATTCTTTTTCAGTTGTTGGGAATGTGTCAGGTTTATGGAATAGGAAGCCAGGGTTATCTTGATGGTTTCCTTTCACATTTCAGTCTTACAGAAACACAAGCTGATTCTGGAATGGAGGTTCACGTATGCAGTGGAATTTAAGCATATTATTTTTCTCCCTTGGAAACAGAAAGCAGCAGAAGGAAGACAAGCTTTGAACATTTAATTTTAGCTAACAGAAAAATTTCAAACTAATTTCCTAGTCCATCTTAGTGTAATTATATGCAAAACTTACTTTATTACCAGAAACACTATTTCAACAAAAATACAAGAACACTCCATCCTCCCATCTTATTTCTCTAAGGCTGCTGGACCTTAACAAGCAGGCCAAGAGCACTGAGCACAAGCCCTCCACCCAGAACCCATGCTACCAGTGAAACTTCTCAGCTGCATCACGAATGGCTTAGGCTTAGGGAGATTTCTGCATCACTCACAATCATCCCAGAGGTCTAAGAAGCTATGAACTTGTATCCCCAGTTCTCATCCCACTATCTCCTAATCAGAAGTCCCCTGAGTATTGACAGCTACAAAATAGGAATAGTGGTTACACAGTATAATTGTTAAAGGATTATATAAAATAAACATTTCATAAGTAGAAGAAATACATGATTATATTACAGTGTCATTTGTACTTTGATGACAGGCAAATAGTCAAAAAAAGGCATTTCTAGTTCACCTTGGGGAGTTCAGTGACAAAGAAATAGTCAAAGAAAGGCATTTCTAGTTCACCTCAGAGAGTTCAGTGACAAAGAAAAGAGGCAGTGAAGAGGTAGCTGTGGAGAGAACTCTTTAAGCAGACAAGAAGAACAACAGAAGAAATGTAGCGAATATACCAGAAAAAAAGAAAAGTGGGGTTTGGGATACCATAAGAAAGGCACAGTTACATAGGGAAACTTGACATCTTGTCTTATGACAGGATTATAGAGCTCAGGTTGACCTCAAATCCTTGAAATCCTCCTGCCTCTGCCTTTCATGTGCTAGGACTATAGATATGCTATACTATGCCCACAGAATTTGACATCTTTAGATAACATCAACCAAGGAAAACTGGTAATTCCCAGATCTAACCATTATGGCTTTGTCTGTTCACAAATAAACACCCAGAATCATGGTGTATAGCATCCCGTACTTCTCATTCTGATGAGGTACAAATTTGAATCACCAACAATGTAACACTAATCACTTGCATCTACAGAAGATAACTCCAACACCAAGGTGGCAGAGTAATTCTTAATGTTTGTAACAGGAAAGTCTTCATTTTAAAATGAATTTACCTTTGAAATCTACTATATAAACATTTCCTGAAGTGAATTGGAATAAAGGTAGAAAGGCAAAAGAAATATTTAGTCTATCTCTGAGAATCTAATGCGCTGATCTCATATTTCTAAAATTGATACAATAAAAAACAAGCAAAATATAGGGACAATTTATCTTTTCCACATGCCCATTTCAATAAGGTTTTAATGCAAGCATTTAAGAGAGGGCTAATGTATTACAGTTTCCTCTGATACTGAAGCATACCTTCCTGGAGGGAATTTTCTTAAGCCAGAAGGTAAACAACTCAAAATAGCTTCAGGAAGTCCCTGAAACCAACCAGATTCACTAGGCCCCTACCACCCAAAGGAAAACAATAAAGACCACTGAGAATCACTCTCAGATGAGCCAAACTTCAAATAAGACTCTAAAACCAGACTAGCTATCTGGAACAAGCAAAAAATACCCAAGTTGTTTGGAAGAGCTTTAGGTTAACTGAGCCACTTGGCAGGGCCACTCTGTTGAGCTGCCGACTGGCTGTGCAGCACGCTCTGTTCCCAGCTTTGTGAGCTGTCATCCACGCTGAGATGGGCTTGGTCATGCTGCTGTTTGAGTTATTTCTGCTTCTGTAAGTACCCCTTCACCCATAAGTAAGCCCAATAAAACTCATTGGTTAACCAAGATGGACTTTGGTGGTATCTACACTTTGGTCTGTTGTGAGCTCCCTATCTGGGGTGAGTAGATGTGTGTAGTATCTCTCCAGGAAGTTCTGTTGCACAGGTGTTTGCTCCGTGCTCAGCATGACCCTTCCTGAGCCATGCTCATGAATGATGAAAGCACAGAATAAAGAAGACAAGCACAACCATGGTGTGCTTTTCCATCTGTCTTACTGGTAACACTGGCGAGAAACAGAAAATCATCATAACCAAACACAGCAGAAATGAGTTATGAAGCTTACTTATTACTAAAGATGGTAGATCTAATTCTCAGGTCTCAGTGCTCATTTGCTTCCAAGAAAGAAATGCAAAGCACAACATTTGGAACCAAAAGCCTCTGAAGGTGATTTTCTTTGGGTATAAATATCACAATCTGCTCCAAAAACATGCAAAATACTGTAGATGTTGCAGATGATTTGTGAAGAAACTAAAACTGAAGAAAGCCACATGCAAAGGTCAATTCCTGGTGTAGTGTCTTATTAGGTATGTGACTTTGAACAGTTACAATTATAATCCCCACAGGCATTATTGTGAACTTTGTTTTACTTATGGATAAATCTAAGTATTTATAGAAATAAGGTTCACAACAACATCTATCTCAAAAGGCTGTGACAGAAATTAGTTGAGAATTAATGATGCAAACACAATATATGGAAATAACATTAAAATGAATATTAAGCAATTGAGTCACTGATTGTTATAATAATGATAATCATTGTCATATAGCAAAATAAAAGACAAATAGCAACTAAAATCTGAATCATAAAACTGAACCATTCAAATACTTTAACTGGTTTCAACTGACAAAAAAAAATCAAAAATAAATTAAATAAATATGAACAATGTTTCTATGAGAGCAAGCCAACTCAGAATCTGTACGAATGACTCTACACAGCGATACAATGCACGCTTACTGTGTAAGCGAAGTCAACCGTGCTGCTCCAGGCAGAGCAGGAGATACAAAAATGCAAAGCAAAGGGCAAGTGGGAGCCTACCTGACTGACTCGGTTCACTTCCTCCTCTTCCTCCTCAGCTTCTTCTCCAAAAGAAAGTAAACTAAAGTTTCTATCAAAAAGAAAGAAAAGAAAATTCAGGAGAAAAGTTAGATGAAATTCATAAATATTCCATTTTCAAGCAATAGCACAGGTATCTAACAAAAACATTTTATTTGGACGGTTTCACTTGTCTTCAGTGGGAATATTCCAGCACCTACAATTGTGAGCAAAGGGTTTGGCCTCAGACCACTAACATTTCACCAAGTACCCTAAAGTAACTATCACAGATTCCCCCCTGGGGTATTACCATAGTGCACTCAGTCACATAGGTCAGAAATAAGCTTCTGATAGTTATCAAAGCTAGAAGGAAGCCTGAGAGCACTATAGGTAAGTAATCTATTTTAATACCTGACAAATATATCTTAATGTTTTGAAACTAAGAAACACAAAAAGTTGATGGGTAGAAAATGTCTCAGGTCTTTCGAATTAAACAACAAAAATCTCGGGTAAAATGCACTGTAAGTTATTAAAGCACTCTCTTGAGTTTTGGAAAAAGTAAAACATTTGGTAGCAATGGAGTTATTTTTTTACATCTACATGCAAGCAATGATGACACATCATCCCTTGCTCTGAAGGAAAGGGATGTTTTCATTCACTGTTCTGAATGAAGACAAGAAAACAGAAAACACACAAAGATTCAGACTTGTCATCAGTGAAATGGTAATACTGAAACACTGTATCCTAACATAGTGACAATGACCTTCCAGCAGCAATGAACTGGAGTAAGAAGTCAATGGTGGGCTCAAAGAAAATCGAATATACAACGCTATAAAAAGTGATTTTTCCATAAGACAAAATCTACTGTTGGCTCATAGTTGGCAATTTGCTAACACAGTTTAATGTATATGCTTTGTGGGAAGCCAGTATGCAGTGATTACCTATACTTCAGGGTGTTTGTACACATCTGCTCTCAGTTAACCTTCAAAACAACCAGGTGTGCTTACTATAACCTCCACTATATTTGCCATGAGACGACCAAAGTTCAGAGATTAATAAACTTTGCTTAAGAACCAGGTGTCGCAGACCCATACAGAGAATTGTCTAAATATAATACTGATAAATTTGATGCTACAATTTAGCAAAATGGTAAGTTGAAATCTAACTGTA
This sequence comes from Ondatra zibethicus, assembly GCA_004026605.1. NCBI lineage: Eukaryota > Metazoa > Chordata > Mammalia > Rodentia > Cricetidae > Ondatra > Ondatra zibethicus. Next base: position 34,119 of record PVIU01005290.1, on the reverse strand, counting down.
TTATTTTTAATGAAACAGAAAAAATAATGTAAACAATATTGGCATAAACTAACTTTATTAAAAAATAAATCGTTATTTTTGAAAACAGAATAATAGAAAGGTCTTGATCAAAAATATTTATAAAAAGATTATTTTGAATACCAGTAAAGTAATTACATAGCACATGCAGTCCTATAACACACACGAAAGATATTCTTTATAGTGTTCTTCCCTCCCCAAATTTTTTATACTAAGGATACATTAACTTACAAACTAGCAAAAGTTTCTCAATAACACCACTATATAAATATAGTGAATACTAAATATTTATTAACACATGTTAAATGGCTACTGCAATGATACATTTCTAGTTTAAGTTAAATAATGTCATTGCATGTAAGAAATGTTCACTTTAAACACACATTCTCTCTCTCTCTCTCTCTCTCTCTCTCTCTCTCTCTCTCCCTTCCTCCCTCCCTCTCTCTCATAATTCTGTTAGATCTGGTTCACAATGACATTCCCTTTTTAGTAAATAATGATTACAAAAATAAATTAAGTAAAATAGTGTCACTATTAAAGTTGAAGAAAAATCTTTCTACTATGATTACTTTGTGCCTTTAGGTTTCAATTTCTTTATTTCTTCCTCAGGTTTCTCTTTTTTGGGCCTTTTAATTTCTCTTGGAATGATGTCATCAAAAGGATTAAACAAAACCTATGAAAAGAAGCATTTTGAAGATATTATTCCAATTTTTTAATTTTACAACAAAATGAAAAACAATATTAAGTGTACTGACATTGCTGTCTAAATCTTCCCTACATAAATTTTATTAGTGCAGTGGTACACAGGGTACACAGTGCACTTTCAGTCACATGGCCTCATTGATCACCTCAAAACATTATGCTCTTTTCAAATGAAAGATACTTTATCCGATAACTATTTTACAGAAAGAAAAGCATAAGGAACCAAGTTAGACATTTGAACTCCATATCAAATGCTCTTAAGGATTACCTCACTTCCTCAATAAAAAACAACTTCATTCAACTAAAATCTACTTCTTTGAGCAAAGAACCCTAATTCCTTTAACTTTTTGTTATGAATTGAGCTTTTCATTCCTTATATTATCACCTAAAGTTTCATATCATAATCCAAAGTCTTTAATTAAATATATATATACATATATATCAGAAATTGTTCTTAAATATAGTGTCTCATATAAAGTTCTTATCTAATGGTTTAAATGCATCTCTTAAATGGCACCTCGCAGCCGTGTTCCTACCTCACAGCTTTTGATTCTATGTGGATTGCGGGGCCTTTCTTCATCATCGATGTCCACTTCTGTCAGGCGTAGCATGTTGTATACTGTGTCCCCTGTGACCTACCAAACAAAACATAGGGCCACAAACATCTCTATTCAACTTTTAATAAATAGAGGAATTTTAAAAATACTTTTAAAAAGATAATAGCCTTCTGAAAAAGTGTTTTTAAATAATAAAAGATAATATTTATATTTTTACCGTATGTACAATTAACAATGCTAATTGGTAATTGTTAACAGATGGGCTCAGTCTCTTAATAAGCCCTTATATGTTTCCAGTGTATACTAATGTCAGTTACTAAAAATAAACACACAATGTCAACCTTCTTACTAAATGACAGTTCACTCAAATATTACAAACAAGCTTGAACTTAAAGCAGCTTAAGCATTAACAGTATGATAAACACTTTACAGGTTATTGCCTAATTGAATCTACACAAATACCCTAAAATGAGAAGTAATATTACCTTCCTTGACAGAGGCTCAAAGAAGGTACACAGACCGACAGTGGGAGCCTCTCTTAGACTGCTGTGCTGTGTGTTCCTCATGCTGGGTTATATAGCAGTAATTGTAAAACACAGTACAACATAGGAACTCAAGTCTCATCTTGCTAATAAAAAAAAGTTAAAGGTAGGAAAACTCCATGATTGCCAGAAAAACCTGGATTAGGAATGCATCAAAAGAACATGACAGTACATATTTCCTGACTCATGTCCTTAAGAAATAAGTAACAATGTTACATTTTATGGTTTAGATATGACTTGAATTCAAAGGTTCAGTTGTTCAACTGTACTGAATTGTTCCCCTCCTTATAGAGTCAAAACCCACTTTTGCCTAGGATGTAAGGAAGCAATTCTTACTGAGCCAGCAGAGGGGGCTAAAAAGCTATTAATGTCTACTATGTCTAAGCATTAAATACCCGACATTCGGATGAGAAGGGAAGAGGATGAGCGAGAGATGCCTTCATTATCCCTCTTTAAAGAGAACTGTTGAAAATTCTATGGGAAGATCATCCTCTCATTTGTTGTTAAACATAAGGAGGATTAAATCAATACTGTTCAAAGTAAAATTTCCAGTAAAATTACAAATACTAATACAACTTCCACTTTAAAGTTAAGGGAATCCATCATTGGTAGCTTTAACCTATAAAATAATTTTGGCTAAGTATTTTAAAAGTAGAAACAACACTGGCTAAGTGGCCTTAAATAGCTAATGTCATCACTTTGACAAAGAACGCATGTAGGCCATGACAAATAACTGACTTGAAGCACCCAAAGTTCAGGTAGCCCTTTACAGCTCATCATAATAGGAACATACACCATCATTTTTTTAAAACAGTAAGTAAATAACTATAACGTTTTTGAAGGCACTCACTATAAAGTCAATTATATGTATCACAGAAGCTTAATGAATAACATAAAACCAAAACCAAACCATATACTTAACATATAGACACTAACCTTTCCAAAGATGGTGTGCTTATTGTTAAGTTCATCTGCTCGACCCAGAGTAAAGAAAAACTGGCTGCCATTATCATGTGGACCAGCGTTTGCCATGGCAACCAGTCCTCTCCTATTAAAACGCAAGCGTGAGTGAAATTCATCCTGCAAAAATGAAAGAGATTTAGTGACTCTTCTCAGTCATAAGACTTCATATTCAATCAGCAATGCAGCAGACCAGTGGGGCTCAGACAATTTCTAATCAAAAATGCTGAAGCTTTATTTAACTGATTTTGAAGTACAATCAAATCCAAATTTACTATCTGTTCACTGCTCTTCAACCCGAACTCAGCAGCTTTTATCTTCTAAATATAGTCAGCCCCGTGGCTCTTTTATGAACGTCTACATACACACGGAGGAGGGGAGCTCAAAGAAAGTCGGGGTCTAATTCTCGTTTCCCTACTCAAGAAACCTTTCTCCGAAGCACTGTGAAGCCTCCAGCTATTATCCTTCCCATCTTACACCACGTGCCGTGAAACAGTGGCTTTCTTCTGGTTCTGTGGTTCAGATTCCACCAAGAGTGTGTCAGTGTGATTTCACTGTGCTTTGAAAAGTCCTAACCCATCCTAAGTTGACTCTTCTCAGGGTGGCAGACTGCAACTGTGCAGGACTACTGTTCCTTGGAGGTTTTCCTTACCCTGAGAGCTACTGAGAACTGTCCCCAGACCTACAGTGGGATCATCTATGACACACCCATTTCTATAATCGGGGCTTTTCAAGCTTTAGAGGCTATTTTTCTTTAATACATTATTCTTAAGATCTAAACACTAGTACATCCCACCAGGAACCAGAGAGCCAAACACCCTGACCTCCAACTGATCAGCTTTCAGAAGGACTGTGAATAAAACACTCCTGCTGTTTAAATCCCCGGAATCTGTGGTATTTCTATACCATGTATGTGTCCTGAACAGTTTTCTGTCAATATGACACAAACTAAAGCCATCTGAGAGGAGGAAACCTCAATTAAGAAAATACCCCCATAAGATTAGGCTGTAAGGCATTTTCTTGGTTGGTGGTTGATGGTAGAAGCCGAGCCCGCTGTGGGTGGTGCCATCCCTGGGCTGGTGATCCTGGGTGTGGTGGCGCACACCTTTAATCCCAGCACTCAGCACTGAGGTAGAGGCAGGCCCTCTGTGAGTTCAAGGCCAGCCTGGTTCCCGGACAGCTAGAGCTGCTACACAGAGAAACTCTGTCTCAGATAACAAAAAGAAAGACAGAAAAAAGAAAGACAGACAGACAGAAAGGAAGAGAGACAGGCAGCTGAGCAAGCCATGAGGAGCAAGCCAGTAAGCAGCACCTCTCCATGGCCTCTGCATCACCCTGCCTCCATTCCTTCCCTTGTGTGAGTTCCTCACCTCACTGCTTTTGAAATAAACCCTTTCCTCCCCTAGTTGTTTTTGGTCATGGTATTTTATCAGAGCAATAGTAACCTTAACTAAAACACCATGTTTAAAATGATCTAGCTAGCTGAAAGAAGTTAACAAAGTTAATTGTTATTTTAAAATAACAAAGAAAAAGGTCAGAAAGGAAATGCCAACAGAAGTTAGGATAAGCAATGGAATTAACAGAACACAAGAATATTTCCTATAAAGTCGAGGTCCTAAAATTATGAGCTATGATTAACAATGACAGCTGAGATTATTTAAATACTATGACCTACTTTCCAGGGTGACTATCATCTGGAAAACAAAGCTTAAAAAAAGAAGAAGTTCTGCTGTCTTTCTCAACAATCACAGTCACGCTGTGATGAGGCACTGTGCTAGGCCAGCAGCCAGCACTCAGGAGGCTCAGGCACAGAGACAGTCACAGGTTAAAGGCCTGTCTGTACTACAGACTGCAATTCCAGCCAAGGCAGCAGAGCAGGACCCTCCATAGAAACTTTGAAACAATTAAAAATCACACTGACCTAGGAAAAGATGAAAGGAATCTCTAAAAACTCTTTCCCATTAGAATAAATATGAAGTTTTTTTTTCAAAAGTCTCCAGATTTTAAGAACCACTGGCAGTTACTCACCCAAAGAGCCTAACATTGTTATAATTAGACTAATAACAAATACAATTTTTGCTGTATTTAAGCCCATTGTTGTTCCTAATTTCTTAAATAGACTAACTCTTTTCCTTCTTAAGTTTATGCTGGAGGTCAAGAAATCACAGGCCAGAACTAGAGGAAAGGCTTAGCAGTTAGTTAAGAGCACTTATTGCTCTTACAGAGGACCTGGGTTCAATTATCAGCACCCACATGGTGGTTCACAGTCATCCACAACTCCAGTCCCAGGGATCCAATGCTCTCTTCTGACCTCTACTGTCAGAAATCAGATCATGGTAAACATATAACATATAGTCATAAAAATAATAAATCTAATAAAATTTTAAAATAAGAAATTTTGTACCCATTTTTGATTAAAATGTCTTTTTCCTTTTTAGTATCTTTGGCTCTTTCTTCTGCTCACTTTCTGACTGTCCACCATGCATGGCTTTGTGCTATAGAGTTGTTTGTGTGGACAGTAACTACATAATATATAGTAAGCTCCAGTGTGGGAGACTGTTCCCCCGAGAGCTTTATATTGAAGTCTTAATCCCTGGTGCAGCTATATTTGTGGCTCTGACAAGGCAGTAAAGGTTATAAATGTGAAAAAGTAAGATGAAGTCATAAGGGTTGAGCTCTCGTTCTAACCCAACAAGGCTTGTGTCCTTATAAAAAAAGATCAAGACACTGGACCTGGATTCTTCTTCCCCATACCTCTTCAAGGTAGGAAAAGGGACTGTCAGACACTGTGACTTGAACTTCCTAGCTTCCACAACTGAAAGAAAGAAATTCTTGTTTACCCCCACAGACTGTTGTAGTAGCCCAAGCAGACTACTGAAAATTCCATACAACATTTAAATCAAATTATTTTAATCTAAAATAGCACATGCAGTGTTCTAAAAATTGGCTGCTGAGATCAGCAAAACATCAGGAAACATGCCATATGGACTTCTTTCTGAACACTGCTTCTCTCCTCTCTCTCTCTCTCTCTCTCTCTCTCTCTCTCTCTCTCATTGCAACTTTTAGTTCTACCTTAATTTAATCTAGGACAAAAATTTGCCATGAAATAAATCAGAAAAATGCTTGGTAGGTAATATCTGTTCTTATCTCTGAATAACTCTAACACCAATGATTTTGTATACTACATGAGATGTTTTCCTTGAGGAACACTTCACTTTTGGAGAAGCATTCCAACCTGACCTAGAATATAGTAAATTAATCTGACCTTAAATGGGGCTCCATAGATGGACTCTCCCCCGGTTCCGGTGCCTGTGGGATCTCCACCTTGGACTATGAAACCAGGTACAACTCTATGAAAAATGGTGTTGTCATAGTAGGCTGAAAAACAATTAATATATTAATTTCTAAAACTCAGCATGACTTTGTTATTATAGTTACTATACAAACAGAGCCACAGATTTAATTTCCAGAATACTAAGTACACTTTTAGACCAAAGCCCTTCCTCACTACTTCTTATAAAACATTCAATCTTCAAAATTCTGTATGTCTCTACAGAAACAATGGTGCTTTAGTTTTTGTTTTCTCTCCAGAATTTCCTCACAGTCTGGATTACTGTGAGAAACAGAAGTTTAATGCACATCAATGGTTCTCAACTGCAGAGAAAGGGGAGCAACACTTCTGCATCCCAAGGGACATTTATCAACATTTTAAAATATTTTGGGTTATCACAACTGGGGAGTACTACTGGAATACAAGACAGCAAGAATATGGATAAGCATCCTAAAACTCAAAGGCTTGTTTCCATCCCAAATGCCAACCGTGCTTAAGCTGAGAAGCCTTGGTAGAGAAGAATAGCTCATTTCTTGCCTCTTCCTCTTCTCCTAATAGAAAATTAACTTACTAATACACAAAAATATACAAACCCACAGACACTAAAGTTACTAAGTGATTATAGTTCCAGCACTGTCCTCAAATGTTCAATAAATGAAACAAATGGCATTATATGTTTTAGTTCAATTGAATAGTCATTTATTTTGTTAACTGACTTTCGGGAAATCAATATAGAATTAATAAAAATTAAATATATTACTATATTATAAATATGCAGCAGAGATGAAATATGGCCTCCCACAGAATTTATTCTCTGGAGCTAGAATCATTAAAAATGAAAAAAGTTCACTTAGATAAGACAGAAGCCGGCATCCATTGAGTTATAGGGCATCCCTATGAAAACTGAAAATTAATATCCTTTTGCTTTGTTTCTTTTCCTTCTTTGTAACAGTTTTATACCATGTTTTAGACTGGCAACTTTCAAAACTTATTCTTATTTAGATGTTTCTCCTAACTATACAGCAAAGACCTTAAAGTCCAAGGTTAAATCGTAATTACAGATCTTTGAGTTCTGCAGAATATGACCATCTTTCAACAAGAAAGCTTTTTTCATCAAGGGCCACATGAGAGACTGAGCTCCCTCCCTCCCAGGCTTTCATCCATTTTCTTTGAATTCTGAGAACTATGCATTGCTATTGTTGTATTGAAAGGTGCATTCATTACAAGACCCAAAAACATCCTAACTTCTTTGAATCATACACTCAAAAGATTAAAAGAAGTTCTCTGCATTAGTTTACTCATTTAAGGAATGTGTGTGAGTGAGTGAATGTGTGTGTATGTGTGTGTGACTTGCCTGCATGCATGTCTATATACTACATTCCTGACTTGTATGTGTGTGTGACTTGCCTGCATGCATGTCTATATACTACATTCATGACTTGTGACCCTAAAGGCCAGAGAGGGCATTGGATCTCCTGGAAGTGGAGTTACAGACAGTTGTGAGCTGCCATGTAGGTGCTTGGAATTGAACTCAGGGCTTCTGGAAGAGCAGCCAGTGTTCTTGACTGCTGAGCCATCATTCTTGCCAGGAGTATCTTTTTAAAAATTAGTCTTCTCAGGTTTTTAGTTAACCTTCCCAACAATAATTCCATTAAATTCTTTCCTGTTTCATTAAGAAAACTATTCTGGTTATTTCTATGATTTTTCCAACGTTTACTTATATCTTCTGGCCCTCTTATAAACAAATGGGAGAATAATTCTTTTTTGATGCAAGTAAGCTTTGGCAGCACCCGGCTGAACCACATGTTTATTTCAATGTCGTATTCTATCCAGATACTTTCTGTTTCTTCATTCACCTGGTCCTGGGTTGCAATTTACTATTCATTCTTTCTAGTGTTTTTGTAATTTCACTCTCCTGTAAAATTTGAGCTTTTGACTTCTTTAAACTTTATTACCAGAAGCCAGGCTTCTCTGTCTCTCTTGTTTCTTAGCTTTGCTGACAGTTATCCGAGGCCTTTCTAACCACCCGTCTGATTTGATTTCCTCCCTGCCTGCCACAGCAATTATTAATAATGACCTTTGCAGACATATTTCCTTTGTCTCATCTGCGGGATTGGTTCTTTTATTGTTATTTAATATTCTCCCTGAAGTGTTATATTTATCTAATTTCTATTTGGAGAGCTTTGTCTATATTAGACAACAGGATACTGTGGATTCCTAAATACCTTGTTTCTCTCCAAAAATACTGTTTTCTGACACCATGAATAACACTGTGTCTAAAAATCAGGTATAACTGGAAAACACTGACTTGCTACCACTGGAGGTATTTTAAATCATATATAATGCATTCTAGAAGCCAACCAGAAACTGTAAAGAGTGCATGGGATGTATAGCTGCATACACAAATGTCCATGAACAAAAAATACTCAAGGGAATATAAAATTTTGCCAAGTTCCTTACAAAGAAAAATCATCAAGTTATGACTCAAATTGATAACAAATCAGTGAAGGCCAGGTTGTAAGCTTTGTGGAAAAACAGACTTCGAACAAAATAATAAAAAAATCAGTTATACTTAAATGAAAACAGGGTGAGAAACATACAGAGAGAGAGAGAGAGAGAGAGAGAGAGCAAGAGCGCTAGAAGAAAGCTAGTATAAGAATGTACAGAAGAGGAAAGGGGATGTTCAGAAAATAGAGAATGACTGGCCGAAGGTACATGATTAGTGGAATAGAAAATGATGAAAAGCTAGGAAGCCAAGTTCCTAAAAATGCAAATATCATGTGCACAAAGAGAAGACAAAGAAATAAGAGGGAGGACCAGATAGGAGGCAATTCCAGCCATGGAGATGAAAGTGCAGACCATCTGTGGAAGATGTTGAAATTTGGTTTAATGGTAGCTAACAGAAGTTTCCAGTAGAGAAGGACCATAACACCATGATATCAATTAGGCACAAGCAGGGAAGAAATGGATAGAGTCTGAACCTAACAGTCATTTGTATGAGACAAAACAAGAGTGGAAAAAATAGCACAGAATGAGAGGCAAGCTCACGGGACATTCATATTTAAAGAATGAAAGACGGAGTGAGTGGCAATTAGCAGAGGAGATCAATATCGGGCATGATTTGTGTCTGTTAAAAGCATAACAATTTACAGTTTACCTGAGGAAAGCTGAACTGTCTGTTTCCTTATACACTGCTCAACATCATGTGGCCAAAATCAGACCTCAATGTGAAAAACACATTGTAGTTTATTCTTTTCGCTTTTTAAAAAGAGCTCATCCATCCAGGGTTTTATTTACTTAGAGAGTCTCACCGTGTTGCCCAGGCTAGTCTGAAACTAGATATGTTTCTGCATCAACCTCCCAAGTGCCGGAATTACATGAGCAGGCCAGAATGTCCAACACACTGCTATTATCTGTAAACTAAGACAGGTTTCTCCTCAAAATGATAATGAAGGCAATACTGACCTTCCAAACAAAGCTGAACAAAATTTCTGCATGCCTTTGGAGCTTCTTTTGACCACAACTCTATGTCAATATCTCCAGCTGTAGTTTTCAATAAAACCTATAGAAAGAACGTGATATCATATTAAGTATTTACTTTGCTTGATAATTGGCTAGGCGACTTGCAACACTAACTAATGAGTTTTCAATTTTAGAAGAACTATTACAAACTGCGTGGGTTTTGTTATACTGAACAAACGTCAGTATAACATTCATTACAGCCCAATCATCATTAGATGATTCAATATACCGTTTTCAGAAAAAGCTAAAGGAAAAAAAAAGCACCTACTTTTTCTAACCTCAGAAAACAAGCTTCATTTATTTAAAAACGATGAGTGCAGAATTATAACTGTTTTTCATTGCTTTATTTCCAATAAAATTGGTTAGCAAATTGTGAAATCAAGAAGTTAATGAACCCATTGAATTATGACAGTCTTAGCCAATTTTACAATCATTCATTTGAAATTATCCTTGAACCCTACTTTTTATATTAAAATCATGCTAGCTCTAGTTTGGAAATAAATATTCTGTATATGCATATGTATAGGTGAACATACATGCATGTCCACACAGAGGCCAGAGGTCAACATTGAGTGCCTTTCACAACAGCTCTTTGCCTTAACTTTTTGATACAGCTCTTCTGCTCACCAATTCAACTAGACTGGCTTGAGAGCAAGTTGAGAGATCCACCTGTCTCTGCTACTCCCCTGATTCCCTGGTCTGAGGTTCCAGATACATGCCACAATGCCCAACTTTTCACAAAGATATTGGGAATCCAGACTCAGTTTATGTTAACCCATCAAGTACTTTATCAACTGAGCTATCTCTCCAGTTCCTTGATGTTTTCTTTTTGTTTTTTTTTTTTCAGCCAAAGTCTTATAGCCTTGTGGTCCAGACTCACCTCAAACTCACCTTGAACTCCTAATCTTCCTGCCTCTATCTCCCAAAGTACTTGGATGATGGGTATGTGTCACCATGCAGTGCTGGAGATGCAAGTCAGTGCCTTGTGCATGCTAGGCAAGTACTCTACCAACTTGGCTAGAGTCCTAGCCCAAAGGAATATTCTTAATCGAATTCTGATTGTGACTCGCTAAAATGGTTATGTCTTAAAAGTCATCATCTCTATAACAGGTAGTATATTTAATTATCTCCTTTTTATTGACTCATGGCAGCACTTTCTCTTTGGTGGAACTAGTTGCTTTATAACAACAAGAACCTCTGCTAAGCCTGGAGGATGAAACAGCTTATTCAACAACTGGCTCAATAACTACAAATAACCAAAAAGAAGTTAGTACCTAAGTGACCATCACAGCACAGCTGGAGTCTAATTTCTCCAGTATCAATTTTTCTTTTCCACCCCAACTGTAGAGGAAGTTGATTCGTATCAATAACCTGTGGTTACCACACAGAACGTTTCTTGCAAAGAAACACAGCACGATAACTGGAACTACACTGATCCTCACAAGGAGTTTGTTCCCCTGATGTCAGTCACACTGTCCTTGTTTCCTAAAGCTCCTTTGCCTTGACCCAAGCACAGTTTCGGAAATGAAGGGAGTTAAAAAAAAAAATCTAGGAGAGCCCTGGCTTTTTAGGAAGCCCTAGGGGTTGTAAACTGAATGAGAATGCTTTTCAACAACGAAGTGAGAAGAACATCTCACTGTCCTCCACCCCCCCCAACCTAGTACATTTTTGTGACCTCTTTGTTTCAGAAGCCTGGGAAATGCTATCATAAGTTACAAACACTGATGAAAGCATTGCATCTTTTGGGCAACACACAGCTCTTTTACAACTACCCTTCACGACCTATGAAAATGAGAGAAGTGAAAATATCTACACTATGGTAGATGTTTAATGAGTTCCTTAACCCATAAAGAAATAGGTAAAAGCCAGGCATGGTGGCATGTGCCTTTAGCACTCAGGAGGCAGAGGCAGGCAGATCTCTATCAAGCCCCTAGGTCAGCCAAGGCTACAAAATGAGATACTGTCTCAAACTTTTTTCCTTTACTACATTTTTACGTTTCTCTCTCTCTCTCTCTCTCTCTCTCTCTCTCTCTCTCTCTCTCTCTCTCTCTCTCTCTCTCTGTGTGTGTGTGTGTGTGTGTGTGTGTGTGTGTGTGTGCGCACGCGCATGTGATATACAAACTGCAGTTGGATTACTCCCTCTTTCTCAGAATGAACCTGAAATGACATTACGCACTCTCTCCCAACTTTCCATAAATCCTGATGAACATCACGTCCTGACCCACTTCAATACGACTTGTATCTCTGAAGTGAAGCACTATTGTTGGGGGAACCTAGAATTCTTTTCTTAGCCATCTTTTAAAGAATTTTGTGATGTTTCAAAGATTATATGTAAAAATAGTTCTGATTTTATTTTGTAAAAAACAGCAAAAAATAATAATATTTATTGAGATAATCTACTTATCAATAATTTTACCGTTAAAGAGTTCACTAGCTTTTGGTACATTCAGAGTCTGGAAGCCAATGCCACTGCTTCTAAAACATTTCATTACCCTAGAATGCGATGAAACCTTGACCCATTTTCAGTCCCTCTCTATTTCCCCCACCCTCATCCTTTGGCAACCATTAATTTTGGTTCTGTGTATATGGACATTGCCAAATGAACATTTCATATAAATGGAACCATACAAAATGGGCCTTTTCATGTCCAATTTCTTTCACCAATTACATTTCTTTGAAATTAAAGATGTCTATCTTCCTGTTCTCTATATTTTGTTCTAAAATGTTTTTAAAAGTTCAGTAAGAGCATAAACAATGGCTTTATAATCTTAGGGACAAATAACTCAAGACAGAACAAATATTTAATATCAAGTTCATTTGTAACAATAATAAAGTAAAACACATATTCCCAATAATCTTCATAAGTTCTAATTATTTGACAGACTTCCTATGCTTAAATGCTACCATTTTATTACAGTTTACTTACATTTTTACATTGTATTTATTTTGGTTTTTTGTTTGAGACAGGGTCTGACTGGGACTTTCTTTGTGGACCAGACAGCCTTGAACATACAAAGGTCCACCTGCCTCTGCCTTCTGAGTGCTGATATTAAAGGGATGTACTACCACAAACCAGCAAGTTTTTACATTTTTTGTCTGTTTGTTTCCAAGACAGAGATTCTTTGTGTAGTCCTTAACTTGCTTTGTAGACCAGGGTGGCCCTGCACTCTGAGATCAGTCTCTTCTGCCTCCCAAGTGCTGGATTAAAGGTGTGCTACACCATGTAGCAAGAATCTACAGGAGTCTGGGAGAGGTTCGAAAAACATTTATTTAGATAATAATAGGGGTGAACACTCACTGATACAGGACAGGTTAGAGGCTGCCACAGTTGTTCTGCCCAAGGGGCAAAGGCACCAATAGCAAGCCACCTGCTTCACTCCTACCACTCAAGTTAGCATGAGAGCAAGAGAAAGAGTGAACACCTCCCTCTTTCCTTATAAGAGATCACATTCACAGACAAGAAGTCATGCCCTACAGACGGTACCCATGATCTATTGGTGGAATGAATTCACACAACACCAGGCTAAATTATTACATTGTTGTTATCTTTAAAATGAAGTTTTTAAGGCTGACTTAGTTAATCTCGGTACCATAAATCCAAGTAACTAATCATTAAAAATTGCAACATACTATTAAAAAACTGACTGACAAGTACCTGGACTTTGTGTATGTGCATGTGAATCAATCTACACACACGCACACGCACACACACACACACACACACACACACACACACACACATACACATAAGTTATATACATACTATATATATTGTTAAACAAAGAGAAGATAACACAAATAGATACATATTTTCTCTTAGTACCCCAGGAATAGTGGTCCAGGCCCAAAATACACCCTCGCTAGTTTAGTAACCACCTCTGAGAATAAAGTAGCATATGTTACCCTTCCCTCCACATGCTGTGTCAAACTGCTCAACTTCAACGTTGAGTCTTCTATGTACTAGCTTGGACTATTGGGACATGATATTGACCAGTTCTCACCCAATTTCCTTCTATCAAAACAGACATACTAGCCCCATAGATTTGTTGTGAGGATGAAATGAGCTATAGAACAGCTGTACACAAGTAATCAAGAAACACTAGCTATGACTATATTCTTTTTTTTTTCTGCTGAAAACTTATAACTGGGGGGAAAAAAGTGTGGTTGAAACATATTGCATATCTTAAAACTTTTCACTGATAAGCTACTAAATTAATAATGGCTTTTTCTTCCTTCAGCTATGATGGCATTCAGAGATTAGTTGGTGTCACACATCAACTTCTTCTTATGTGATACCCTGCTTGCTGAATAAGGGTATCAATTCCATTGATTCTGAATCCAACTACGTTCCTTCAGTGCCTAAAGAGCCATTAGACAGTAGAGGCTCTAAACAAGCTGTAGACTATGCCTTATGTTCTCCTTTGGCCTGTTTCTATTCACAAGAAAAATCATATTCATCATAATTTGTAGCCATATTTTTATTCACACAATTATTTTATCAATACATAGTTGCTGTGGAACAATGGTCTTTTATCCCGTCACTTGTATTATTTTTAATAAAATGCTGATTGGTCAGTAGCCACACAGGAAGTATAGGCGGGAAGACCGCGACCAGGCAGGAGATAGAGGCGTGGCAACAAGAATTTTGGGAAGAGGAAAGACTCAGTCTGCAGTCCTCACCCAGACACCAAGGACGCAAGATGTGACTGCCTCACCTAAAAAGGTACAAAGCCACGTGGCTAACACAGACAAGAATAATGGGTTAGTGTAAGATGTAAGAATTAATTAATAAGAAGCCTGAGCTACTAGGCCAACCAGTTTATGATTAATGTAGACCTCTGTGTGTTTATTTGGGACTAAACAGCTGTGGGACCTGGTGGGACAGAAACATCAGTCAATACCCAGTTCATTTAACTGACTCAACAATAAAAGGGGTCATAATGGATTTTCTTCCCCATCTTTAAAACCATGCATGTGTTTTCCAGGGGGGAAAATGTTGAGTTGGGGAAATAGTTCAATGGGTAAATTGCATACAAGCCCAAGGACCTGAGTTCAAATGCCAAGATCTCACATAAAAGCCATCTGCTCTGTGTCTTTAATCCCAATGCTCTTACACTGAGTGGAGGAACAGAGACAAGAGAACCTCTGATGCTCACAGGCTGGCATATGCAGCATCAAACAACAAAGAAAAGAGATGAAGCCTCAAACTAGGTAGAATATGAGGACCATCAGCTAGGCTATACCTGAACCTTCACAAGTGTGCTGTGGCATCTGCATGTGTGAAAGTCTGAACACACACATACATCACATGCATGCTTATATATACACAATTTTTAAAATATTTGTTAAATGAATGATCTCTTGTTTAGAAGTGCTTTTTCTGTAAGATCATGTCAAATCTTTCCCTAAAGTAAACAACCAGTTCCAGGACAGACAAGGACTTATATAATAACCTGTTATATTTCTTTTTTAAAAAAGTCCTTAGAGTATGAGAGTAGAACAACTAAATGTGCCTGTGACTCACAACAGTTTAACCCCCACCTGTGTTCAGTGCCTCTCAGAAGCTAAAGAAAACAGCATCAGCTCATCTGCCGAGCCATCCTTTCTTTCACGGTATTTGAACTCCATCGCCTATGTGCCAAGCATTTTTCTGGATGTTCATACTCTGTCCATATATTGTTTGTATTCTAAAACAAAAGGAAGATACTACTAAAAACTATACCCTGAGGGCCAGGAAGTGCTGAGACCCAGGGCATCAC
Organism: Ondatra zibethicus; assembly: GCA_004026605.1. Classification (NCBI taxonomy): domain Eukaryota; kingdom Metazoa; phylum Chordata; class Mammalia; order Rodentia; family Cricetidae; genus Ondatra; species Ondatra zibethicus. The sequence continues at coordinate 18,728 of PVIU01005290.1, read as the reverse complement.
TGAGATTTGCTATATGACAGGCCTCTTTGTTAAGAGTGACATTTGAACAGGTAAAATAGCGTATGTGTGCAGCAAATGTTCAGCAATGTGAAGGGCCTGCATAGCAGATAGTCAGTCTATCTATTCTCTATCAGTATTTATTAATTGAGATGGACACTATCAAGAAATAAAGCTTGATCATAAAACCTATAAGGGAATCCTTTCCCATTCCAATGTGTTAATAGTCCTCATTGTCCTGCTGCTTCTAACTGACAATTATCTCAAAGATATCTCCTCCAAGATGTTTTCCCCATCATTTCCAGTTTTTCACTCCATCAAACTGCCATGGCAATATAATCTCCTCTTCAAGAACCTCACCTACCGAAGCCAGGTGTGGTGATGCATGTCATGTTATCAATCACTCAGGAGGCTGAGACAAGTTAGGAAATTAGCAGCTAGCGTTGACTACTCTATAATGAGACCTTGTGAGGCAGATTTTCCTTAGCTAGCCAAATCCCAAACTAAGCTATCTGTTCTGTCAGGGTGACAACTAGATAACTGCATACCAACTTTTGTAGCACCAGCACTTAGTAGAACGTGTGGTGCCTAGCAGGCATTCAGTAAATGATTGTATAGAAAGGCATGATCTCCCAAGTTAAACAACTACAAAATTTAACAGTCTTAGCATAAGTCTTTTATAAACAACAGACACTAGAAGGCGCCACCAGAGCTGGGTCAAGGAAGTTAAAGGGCCAGAAGACTTGCGCATAGAGAAGTTGCTCAAGGATGCTTTCAAAAATATGCTGAGACGTGTCAACGTAAATAAATGTAGAAGCAACACTATCCAGAATCAATGTGGACAACCGTCCTTTTGATCTTTCCAACTCTGTGATACCCGACACCCGCCCCTCCCTCCCCTCTCTAAATCAGGAAGCTCTCAATTGGGGTGTCCAGGTATGGTGGAGAAGTTCTCACCTTCCCATTCGTGGGCGGCTCCTGGATGTAGATGTTACTCATCTTGATCAGCGCTCAGGACTCCGCTCCTTAGTGTGGCCGCGAGCGGATGGCGGTGTCCGCCTGTTAGTAGACAATTCTTTAACGTGGGTACTTGGGGGAAACTTCACTCGGCCAGAGTCGGGCAAGACAGCCGTACTAAACACTAGTTAGTCCCCAAACTAGCCCCGCATGGGCGCCGCCATGTTGCTCCCGGACTCGAACACCGCTAACTCCGGAGGGGGGAACTTCGTGTCCTTCGGGTAACTAGAAAAGATTATAAGACCCCTGCAACTTTAATTTGTCACGTTATCGGTAATAACAGTTAAAGGATAAATAAGTAAATCCCATTACTGCGTCCACACCAGGTGTTCTCAGCTAGCACTCACCTCCCGAAGTCGGCCAAAATGGTTCCGACCACGAGTGCTCCGCGGTAAGACTCCCCGAGAAACTGCATCCGCGGCATCTTAGTTCCGCGAGCCCCGGGAGCGCATCCGGCCTTCCCCTGCCGTGTGCTATAGTTGTGGGGACCGGGTGGGAGAGATCTCTCCGATAGTGCGTTATCCTCGCAACGGACCTGACCCTAACGCGATCTCGAAAGCTCAGGACTCCGCTCACCTGCCTCATGGCAGTCCCAGGTGAAGATCAACCGCAGGGTCCCCTTACAGAGGAATGGGGCGAGCAGTGGAGTCCAGGGAGCGGGGCGGCGGGGAGTCCTCGGGGATTCAGACGAAGGCCTGAAAATGTACAGAGTTGGTTTGGCTTACGTGAAAAAAAAAGTTTACAATACAAGTCCAAAGGGAGAGAGGAAAGAGGGAGAGATCGTCTCGGTCGCTCCTAGGCAAGCCCGAACTGCCCAGGCTTACAAGGAAAGTGTATTGTAGGAGGAAGAAGACTTGGGAGCAATAAACTCTAGGCCTAAGAGGACAAGTTACCCAGAAGACTAACAGGAACTTTCACAGGGCTTCAAAATAAAATTCGAAATGTGCACATCTGGCGAACCTAGGGAGCCATACACATTATACTGAAAGACACCAAGTCCAGAAGCGCACCTGGGGTTTGTTTGGCTCTTCCTGTCTTGTAGTTACAGTGTGGCTGTAGGCCGGTTTGCTGTGCCCTTCAGGGCCTCAGTTTCCCTATCTGTAAAAGAAGGAGCCTTGTTGAATTATATCTGATTCTTTCAAGGTTTCAATTTTGTCTTCAGAGGTTTCTAACCTAAAAACGGCATGCTCCGGCGATGTTCTTGTCTGCTACTCCAGCTTACTGGAGAGTTCAGGAGCTGCAAAAACTTCCCAAGCCGCCTTTGTCAAGATGTGTCTGTCTCTGCAGACTCCTGTTGGCAGGTGTTTTTAAGAGATATTCCCGCCGCGAATTTTAGAGTTTCACAGTGCACAGTACTGTGGGAAAACCCTGAAAATGTTTGTAAAGCCCCGACTTTGCTTAAAACTGCGCTTCCTGCTGCTGTTTGATCTCTGCCGTTGTTCTTTGGCAGCCTTTTTCCGAACATTTTTCCAGAGAGAGCTGGGGGTGGGGGTGGAGGTAGGGTGGGGTGGCTGCTTTCCTAACTTCCGCAGTTTGCAAAGGAGCCCGTCTGGAGCTGTGAGAAGAGAAATGACTGTCCACTCTCCATTGTGTTGTGGCAAGCATGAGAGACACCCTTGCTCTCTTAAAACTCAGCAGGGAAAAGGGAGGAATTTACAGAAAGTGGAACTACTGCTGTGGCAAGCAAAATAGTGTGGACACCTTGCAGTTTTCCGGAGTACAAAAGGTTTAGGTTCCAGATGAGACTTAACATGTGAGAGGATGGGGAACCTGCAGGGAGAGGGGCTGGATATGAAAAGGAAGAGGAAGAAAGAAGAGGAAATGAAAGATGCCTGCTGTGGCTAACCTTCAGTATGCTGTGAGAGAAAAGAGAAATTACCTAAAGAGATAACCACGGTATCGAACATTTACTATGTAACCCATGCATCCGATACTATGTCAAACATTGTATTTTTTGCTCTTCCTTGAGTAACAATTGCTCCAAGATAGCTGTTCATGTTCCCACTTCACAGGCTGAGGGGCATAGAAATCAGGTAACTTGGCTATTACAAGAGCTAATGGCAGGTTATCCTAGCTCTTCTCCACCATGTGGGAGTGCATTTCCTAACCTATCCGTAGCACAACAAGGAAATGTCCTATAATTGAATGAAGGACATTAAGCAAGAACAAACTGTTTGGATGTTGATAGACAATAGGAAACTGCTTTAGGGTTTTTTTTTAAATTATATTTTACGATGCAGTGACCTAGAGGAGAGGTAGTTAATTTAGAGGCATGGTGGGTAGTTAGGGGTGTTTCTGGTGAGTTATGCATGCCATGACACCTGTTGAGGCTGTGGTCTCATTACAGAAGCAGCTAAGTTGGAGGTGTGTCTTTAGTGGTAGAATCACCAGGAATTGAGGACTGCTTTGTTGTGGATGGGAAAAGACATTCACCTGGCTCCTGACGTGAGACGATTGGAGAGGCCTCATAACTGGGAAGACATCTCCCAAGAGCAGAGTTTGAGGGCGGGGGTGGCGATCAGTTCAGTTTGGAGCTTGCGTTGAGGTTAGTCGGACCCAAAATGGAAATAGCTAATAGCATAGGAATAAGTAGATCTTAGGCAAGAAGTTAGAGTTGAGAACAACGCATCATAGGAATTAAGGAATAAAGCCTGAATGAGACTGTATGGCCAGGGTGTGTAATGTGTGAAGAAGAGCTCTGACTGGATCCTAGGGAATGATGGCATATAAGGGGACCTCAAAGAGAGACAAATCTGAGCAGTAGCTTGCTGAGGCATTTTGAGAGGTTCTGGTGACCTCTGCATCACACATCTGCACCCGGAGCTGGCCCGCTGTCACTGTTTATTGTTTGATCAGGCGTTCTCAGCGCCCGTGTGGTCCGAGCACACCAGGAGACACGCTGTAAAACTTTCGGGATAAAAATGTGCTACTTAAGAAAAGGGACAAAAGCGACTTTTCCTCTCACTTTGTTTGAGATGCTCTTAAACTTAAGACCGATGTTAAAAAATATGTTAACCTTTCAGTTCAAAATAATGCTTCAAAGCATAATAATACATTGTGTCATTAAGCTAGATGGAACAACTTACATAAACTGCTTAAAACCACCAAAAATCAAGATAATAGGCATGACAGGTGGCACAGACGCACAATGCAACCCGCTTTAGAAAATACAGACACAGAAGGTGTTAAGATAATTTCTTGGATGATCGATCGGGACGCTGCATGGAAGGAAAATAGAGCTCCATTGAGGTGATCATCAAGGAGGACAAGTATTGTGTCATGCTTCTTTATGTTAGGTGCGATGGATTCAGCTTGGGGTGATTCTGTTCCTGGTTATTATAAGGTGTAACTATAGAGTAATGAGGCTGCTTTTCAGAAACCACCAGCCTTGTCTGTTTCAGTGGTCACGTGATCCCGCTGCTGTTCCTCAGCATTGTATGCTAGCTTAAACCATTATGTAGGTAACAATGAGACACTGAAGACCTTAGGAAAATCTGAGACACAAATAGCATTGAACATAGGATTCAGTGAAGTTTACTCTCTTTGGAGCGTTTCTTTGCTCGTTCACAGTTGATCAGATTAGCTGTTGTTGAAGTTGTGTTGGTGAGGCACTATTCTCCATCAAGTGTCGGCCAGGCACAAGTGGCAGTGTGTGTTACTGATAGGGATGGCACAAAAGCTGATCCTTTTATGTCTTTCAGGGAGGTCTGTCTCCAGGATAGAGGATGACAGTGCCACGTTAACCTTTCAGTCTCTCATCCCTTCAGCATATTGCTGAAGCATCTACGTAATCACAGAAATGTGAAATCACACTCCAGCCTATTTCCCTCATTCCTCAGCCACACTCTAGGTAACTTCTTCTCTCTCTAACATAGCTGCTGAAATAATGTTCATAAAATCATGTCTGATTCTATCATTCCTGGGTGGCAGACAGTTACCTGTGAATTTTGTAATTTTCTTTAAGTCACTTAACCTTCCATAGACTGTTTTATTGTCTCCATAACGAAGGGGATAATTTCTTCAGCTTCTAAGCTAATAAACCTCTCTTCTCAACAAGAATGAAGTGTGTAGCTCTGAGCATGACCAATGCTTTTCTGCCTTTTTCTGCCTTTCTTATGTATGCGTTGCTGATGCAGAAAACCCGACTCGACTCTTTTCTAACCTCTCGCATGTTTTCCTTTCTGTGCCATGTGCCCGTGTTACTGTTATCCCTTCGTTACATATTCCTTCCAGCCTCAGGTTTTCAGCTGACAGTCTTGCCTGTCACTTTTTTAATGCTTATTAGCAAACTTATATGTTGTTTTTCACGTTGCCCAGCACAGTCTGCCATGCATTACAGCTGTGGGTACACGGATATGATTTGGCAGGAGAGAGACCTTGGGAGGTGAGAGCCCATGTTGGGTGAGAGACAGACAGGCCAGGCAGACACTGTGGGTGAGAGACAGACACACAGGAGAACAGGGCTTATGTGAGAAATTTTGTTAAAAGAAAAGGGGGGATGGGAGGAGAGAGACCAGCCTCTTGGGACAGAAACAGAGGAAGAGAAGAGAGAGAGATACAGAGAGAAAAAGGAAGAAGAGGTAGAAATAGGTAGAGTTTTGCCTGTTAGAGGGACAGGGTATGCTTGTCTTGCACACAGGAGCACTCTGCAAGGTCGCCAAAGGGCAGGGCCGGGTATGCCAGAATGCTAATGTACCCTGCCCTAGGTGACCTAGTATGGTGTAGCTTCTTGTAGTGAGGGACTTTATTCGTTTTGATGACTTGTCTAATACCAGTTCAGAGTTATACACCCATATACAGGATTTATGGCTCATTTACGACAAGCACAATCCAGTGCTGGCAGTCTTGATTATTTCATTAGACAACAGATTAAACTTATTGTCCCTTAACAATAACTTTTGGTTATATACCCAAGGCTTATAGGTACCTGGGCTCCCCAGTTAAGATCTCACCAATTTGGGCAGAGTGAAGAGGGAAGTTAGGGATCTTTGGGTTGGGAAAGACCACAGGCGGCTTGTTCTTATCTTAGTTGGAGACAGTTACAATATATTTTTGAAGGAGACTTTGGTGATTTCTCTAAACTCTCCCTGTAACTTCTTGCTAAGTGTAGCTCAGATCTGCTTGAAACTCACAATACAGCGGGCTGATCTTAAGCTAAAGGCAAACCCCTCTGCGGTCTCTGACTACAGGCCAATGTCACCATACCCAGCTTAACTTTCCTTCATCCGTTATTTTGTGAAGCAAATAGAAGGAAGAATTTTATGTCTTTACTTAAGTTAGCTATTTCATATCATTAGTTGAAGGGGTTCTAGCTGGGTTTTCACCCCTCCCTTAGGGACCAAATGATTAAAGAGACATAAACAATAGGACATCTGCTCTTTCAAAGAATTTCCATCAAGAATTTCATTTAGGTTACTGTTTAAATTCTTGAAAGATTTCTAATTTCTGTTATTTTTTTCTATTTTAGTCTCCTTGTTCCATGCAAGATCCCAAAGGAGAGTATATCTACAACTATTAATATAAACCAGTAGAAAGTTTAAACACTTGTTTTATTTTTATATTCAACTTTCACAAGACAGAATTATATTTTATACAGACATTATCATTCCTATATTAAATATCCCTACTCTCTGAGATTAAAAACACACACCCACACAATAAATTAATACTCTATTGAAAGAACCCTGCAGTATGTTAACTTAAATGAATAAGATGACCAAATGGAAAATGATTACAAAAAGGAGAAATCCAACCCACTGTTACTGAATCTAATTAAATTAAAAGTGAAAAGATGGTGTCCTGGGGTAGAGGTGATGCAGTTGCTAAGTGATACAGAGAAAGCTTAGACGCTTTAGCTGCTTGCTTTTGACATTAAATGATTATGTTTTCAAAGTTCAAGACAGATGATAAAATAGCAAAGTAGGTTCTACTGATTGCTGTTACAATTTGTGAGGAGCTCAGTAAAGAAGCCACTTAAATGCCTGCTCCATGATTAAGGCGGAAGGTTTTTATTGTAGATGTGAGAGGGAGAATAGCCAGTCATCTGGGGGTGTCTGCCATGGCTACCTCTCAGGGACAGAGAGAGGAGCAGAGAGAAAAGGTGGGGAGAGAAGCGGACTGGCTGTTGCCAGGGATATGGGAACAGAGAAGATAGCAAAAATGGTTAGAGAGCCCTGCCTGATATAGGGGTTATGTTGCAGGGGGAGGAGGGCAGGTTAGCTGGAATAGCCGAGGAACCAGTGTGGGTCCCTGAGCTATTGGAGATTTGTTAGAGTTAATAGAGAACTTCATGCTCTTTTCTGGATATTGGGGGGGGGGGAGGCTGTAGGAGTGGATAAGAAAGTAACCACTTTTCCTGGCAAGCAGAAACAAAGTTTCTGAGGAATGCTGACTGTCCAGCCTGTTGTGAACACAGACTGCCATCTTGTGAGGCCCTGACAGTTCTAAGTGGCTGAATGTTGACTTTGAGCCTAGTGTGGTTGTACCTGCCTAGAATCGCAGCGCTGGGGAGCTAGAGGCGGGAGCAGCAATATAAATTTGAAGGCAGAGGGGCATACATAGTAAATTACAGGCCAACAGGGTCTATAGAGTATCTCAAAACTAATTTTTGGCTTGGGAATCAGACAATTTACCTTCCAAATAACTGTATTTTATGTCAAATTTGATGTTTTTGCTGTATTTTGAGAGAGCTGCCAAGAGAATCTCTTCACTTGTTTTTCTTCTCTTTCTTTAGCCATTCTGTTTCAGTTTTTGAAGCATTGTTTCCACTGTGTAACCCCAGCAGCTTGTCATCCTCCGGCCTCAGCTTCCTTCTTCTCTGGTCCTTTTCTCACCTTTGCTCCCCACTGTTGCTGTTTGTAAGTTTTCCTTCTGTGCCAGCTGCTTTACTAAAATATAATTTACATCTGTTTAAAGGTCTACAGATAAAAAACGTGCAACCCAAAGAATTTGTGTGTATTATAGACAGTGGTTCTCAACCTTTTAACTCTGTGGCCCTTTAATACAGCTCCTCCGCATTGTGCTGACCCCAACCACAAAATTATCTTAGTTGCTGCTTCATAATTGTAATTTGCTACTGTTATGAACCATTATATAAATATGTTTTCCAGTGGTCTTAGGTGACCCCTTGAAAGGGTCGTTTGACCCCCAAAGGGTTCTTGACCCAGGTTGAGAACCACTGCTATAGAAGAAAAGAAATAAATAACCAAAGTAAAGTACAATCCTTGTAATATACATGCAGCATCACAAACAGTTCTGCCATAACTTTCTTTTCCTCTTCCTGTATGTGCTAGGGATTGTTATATTTTATGAAGCACTGGCCTCATTCCTTCACACCATAACTTAGATAGTATTCTCTTTCTAGTCTTAGAGTTACAAACTCTGTTGCTGTGGTTAACTTTATATGTAGTTGGTTTGCACTTGTGCAAGTAAACTGAGTTCTCAGGTGTGGGATTGTTGGAGTAAGGCCTTGTGGTAGACTTCACGCGGTGCTCATTGACACACCACTTACCCTTCCAGAGTATGCTCCCCCACTGACCCTTCCAGAGTGTGCCCCACTCAAAGCTCTCTTCAAGTTTCTCTACCTGAGCACCTTTCATAAGAGAAAATGGAATCCTGGTACCATTATTAATGAGAATTTCCCATATAAAGAAAAGTGAGCATTTCCTACATGTTTTAGAGCCATTCCTGTTTCTTTTCCATATACTTTCTGGTCCACTGTTTGCCTTCTTCCCCATTTTTTTCCCAGTAGCCATCCGTCTTTTCCTCAGGATGTGCTGATTTTCCACAGTGGTGAGTTTGTCCCTCCTGCGGGTTACAAGTGTTTCGCAACCCTTCAAGGGTGTCTGAGTTTGCTCCTGGAGGCTTTCACCACTGGAGTGCAGCCCTCAATGCCCCACCCCACAGCATACATACAACCTGGCCTTATTATGTGCTTCTATGATGACCTTTAGATTGTAGGTCCTGATTACCAAGGAGAGCTTGAAGGGGGCAGGAGGCATCACTGCCTAAGCCAACTTAGTGGTGAGGGAACCAGGAACATCAAGGAGCTACATGTAAATGGGAGAGTGGCCCTATGCACCAGGAAGGGGCCTCACCACGCAATAGCCAGAGTTCCTGTCTAAACAACAGAAAACAAAAAATTAAGTTGAAAAAAAAAAAAGGAGTTTATTGACTCTAAGAAAATGCTTGCTAACAGTGTTCAGAAACCAGAAAAGGCGAAGTCCACCAAACCGAGCACTCTGCCACTGTCTTCGTGCTTTGGAAATAAACTCTTTTTTTCCCCCAAATAGGCCAAACTGGCCTTAAGCTCACTATGTAGCCCAACTAGACTTGAACTCAGCATCCTCCTGCCTCAACCTCCTGATGTTGAGATTACAGATACTTAGCTAGAAGCCAGATCCACAACAGGGTGAACTATGATTACATCGTTTTTCCCAGGTCTGTGATGTCCTTTGCCTTGGTCTCAAAGGTCTGCAGAAGCCTTTCATTAGCCAGGCAGTCTTGCAAATGATTACAAATGAAACTGAGATCTTAATTTAGACAAAGGCTAGTAAGGAAGTAGCTTGTAAGGAGATCTGGTTATTTCTTTGTCATAAAAAGTTTTGTCTTGGTTACAGAAGATAGCCTGAGAAAAATTTCATGTTCTGTTCATTCTAGAAATATGAAGCGCTTGAAGAATGAGTTCACATCAGTGTCTCTTGCTCTGAAAGAGTTCAGTTCTAGCTCAGGCAGAGGTGAGATAGTTTCACACCTGCCAGTTTCTGTTCATCTGTGGCAGTAGTAATAGTGGTGCATAAAGCAGTTTGTTCCATATTATTCAACATCTGTGGTTTCTATGGAAACAACACTGACCCATATTTTCTGATTTTTTTTGTCAACATGCAATTATTTTCATAATGGAGAAGCCTTAAATTACATTAATCCAGTCATATTCCACAGCTGATCCTGCTAACTGTGGCACGTGGGTTCTTACAGGACAAAGTAGAGACAGCGTCTAAAGGGAAGGGATCAGTACACAGTGCTTAGAAACTTCAGCGGTAACACCTTCTCTGATTTAAACATGTAAATACTGTAAAAAGCAGTAACAGCTTCTAGAGTTTGAGGTGAAAGTTGGCTTCAGAAGAACTGTAACTAATGAGTTCTTAGGAAGGGGTAGGAGGAGGATGTAATGAGTAGTGTCAGAAAGGTCCTACCTCCAAACATGATGGAACTGTCACTCAGAGGCTAGCGGGGAGATGTTAACAGCTGTGCTGTGTGTTCACGGGAGGCTCAGATGTCAGTGGGATGCAGCATCCACCTGGTCCCATCACCTGGAGATGCAAGGTGCATCTACTTGGATGTTCTCTAAGGATGTCTGTGGATAATAGAGCAACACTTGTTATTTAAGTGCGCACTGTAGGACTGCGCACTGTAGGACTGTGTTTACAGGAGCAGCTCATTTAGTATAATATTTTTCTCCAGATTAGGAGTAGGGGGAAATAACTAGTGTTTCAACTTTATCACATTAAAGAAGTGGTTTAAGAATTATTTTCATTTACAATTACTAATGTTTTCTTTCTGCTGTCTATATTTTACAATGGGGATGATGACTCCACTTGAAGGATTTAGAAAGTAGGCACCCTGCACCAAAGAAATGGAATAATGTTGCACTTGGCCTCTCATTACTTTACAGAAGCCACTGAGAGGTTAAAGTTCATTTTGATGTTCAGTGAAATATTTGGCCATAAAAAAATAATGCAGTTCTGGTGCATGCTATAATATGGATGATTCTTAAAAACACCATGTCAGACTTTTAAAAGGGACAACTATTAGCCTGGCAGTGGTGGTTCACACCTTTAATCCCAGCACTCGGGAGGCAGAGGCAGGTGGATCTCTGTGATTTTGAGACCAGCCTGGTCTACAGAGTGAGTTCCAGGACTAGGGCTGCTACACAGGGAAATCCTGTCTCAAAAAACAAAACAAAACAAAAAAAAAAACCCTATTACAACTATTACCTGGTTTCTCCAGAGAGACAAATAGTTAGAAAGTAGGCTGGAGTAGCTGAGATTGCGGAGACATGAAGGTGTTTACTGGTTTACTGTGTGTAGTTATTCTTCTTAGTGATAAAAATCATTTGGAGAAGGACAGTAGTTGAGAGCTGCACATCATTGGAACTATTTGCCAGGCTGCTAAAATGCACATTTGAAGTGATCAAAATCCTCACTTTGGTGTGTATTTTATCACAATTTTAAAAATGACTTTTCCTTTTTTCAGCACCATCTGTGTGGATTGGCTACAGAGAAATACTGTGAATATTTGTGAACTTTTATCAGAATTGAACATGTGACTACTTAGTTTTTGCTTATCAAAGTTCAAGTGCTGAATTTAAGTTATTTTATGATACCTAACAATTATAGTGAATTTTATGGAATATCACCAATTTCTTTGAGAAAAGGTAGAATTATTTTTTCTACCGAAAGACACAAAAACGTTTGTTACACCTTAATGTTTAAATATGTGTATATTACATGTATATGTATATATGGTAAATATTTATAGATATATGGTAAATTAATTACATTTCAACAATAAGCCATGGTGTCCTAGAATTTCTTCCCCAGTGTTGTAGAATTCCTAAAATGTTTAAGCTCTCAACTATAGTCTGTTTTCCTACTGAATTAGAAAAATATATGTTCTTGAAATATTGGTCAAATGATTTGGGTAAATTCACTTTCAGTAAGTTAACTGTTAATCAAAATAATTGAGTCGTGTTGCTAAGATTAGAGTTCTTTTTCAAGAGACTTTAGAACAAAAGGTTTTCTTAGGGTTTTATCATATGATGAAGTCTTTATCTTTACTTACATGTATTTCTCCATATGTTCTCCATTTGTATTTCAGGTTGCAACAAGGACAATGTCCGTGCAGGCTGCAAAAAATGTGGCTACCGTAAGTGTACTGAAAAGCAACATTCAGTCTACTTGTGTTTGTGGGGCCTTTGTTTTGGGGGCTAGGAGGAAGCAGGATCCTTCAGTATCCTGACTTCAGCAGCTCCGTGGGTGGTCCTGAGCCCCTACCAGGGTTTGTAGTTGACTTGGTAACTAGCAAAGGAGCCATGAAATATGAGGGGTTGATGGGAGATTTAGAAGTTTGGAGAAACTAAGATAATTTAAAATATAAAAGAAAAGACTATGTATATAAAAATATAGGTGGTGCTATAGAGATGGCTAGACAGTTTAGAGCACTTGTTGCTCTTCTAGAGGACCCGGGTTTGATTCCCAGCAGCCGTGTGATAACTCCAGCCCCAAGGAGCTAGCATCCTTTTCTGGCCTCCACCAGTAGCAGGCATGCATATGAAATATATATACATGCAGGCAAGAAATAAATAAATAAAAATAAAAACACACACATATAAAATAATATAAGTAAATCTTTAAAAAATTTAAACATGTGTATGTATGTATGCGTGTATATGCTATATATACATCTATGTGTTGCTTTGTTTCTGGATACCAGATGAATAGTAAAGGCATTAAAAACAATCTTTGAATGTTTGCTGAATTTATCCCTTTGTATAAGGGTTTGATTGGTCCCAGAATTTCTGCTCATGTGCAAAAAACTTGAATTCAACAATGTCTTCCATGTGATTAATATAATAGAATTAGAAGGTACACCCAAGCCTATGTAATTACATACAGTACCGTGATTTGATTCTGTAAACAGCATTCCTTGAGGCAAATCCAGCTGTTCTGCAGGCCTTACCAATGGCTATTCTCGGCATTACTTGTCTCTAAAGTTGTTTGACATCTGTGCTAACTACACTGAACTGTTTAGGATATTCCACTTCACTGAAGGGCTATTTTCTAACAAATATAAGTGATTCAACAAAGATTTCCATGAAGAGTAAGAAATTAATTTATAAACTTTGTTATTTACAAAAAAACTTACAAATAAAATAAATATCACAGACCATGATTAAATAACTCCATGGAGAAGGTTTCCTGGTCTTCATTTTAGTGAACATTGGCTTCTGGTGGTTCTGGCAACAGATGATTCAGGTAAACAGCTCAGCACTTACTAGATATGCCTCCGTGGGCATATGGCTTAACCATTTGTGGTTTGGTTTTCTGTCTGCAAAATGAGGTAGTTACAGTACCTAACCTCACAGAGGTTGCTGTGACAATTAGGAGAACTTGTGTAAGTGATGACTTTGGGTCATTGACTGGCCATAGTTGTGGATGGCAGTTGCTGTATATTAGGAAACGAGGCTCTTACGATACAAGATGGGAAAGTGGAATTTGTGCTCTGGTTATCAGATTCCATGATGTGCTGTGCTTGTTCTGTTTTCTTACTTCCCATAGTGGCAAAAATGTATCAAATGTAAAATTTTAACCAGTTTTTCAGTAAATCATTCTGAACATTAATTGCCTTCATAGTTCTGGACAGCCATCTCCACTTCCTATTCCAAATCATTTTGATTACCTCGAATAGAAACTCTAGTCATGAAGTAGAAACTGCATCCCTTCCTTTCCTTAACTCTTGGTAGTTTCTGCTACTCTACACAGCCTTTAGTGGAGGAGCCACACAGTTTGTCCTTTGTGTCTGACTTAGCAAAATGTTTCAAAGTTACCCCCATGTTGTACTGTGTGTACACATTGACATTATTTCTTATGGTAGAATGGTGTTGCATTGCATAGATATATTACACTTTCTTTATCCATTCACCTGTGGGTAGATACTTGGTTGTTTTTATCTTTTAGCATTGCGAATAATGCTACAGTGATCATTGATGGGTCCCTAATTTTCATTCCTGTGAGGGTCTGTGCTATTATTTAATGTATAGGAAGATACTTGCCACAGCTGACTGTTGTTCTTCCCCTGAGTGATGGGCACTCTTGACAGACTTCGGCTAGTCATTGCATTTTTTTTCTGGTCACTGTGACAGAATGTCTGAAAAAAATGGGAGGGATTGCTCCTCCCTAGCTCAAACCTTCCTGGGTTCCTGTCTGTCACGGTCTGCTCTGTTGTCTCCTAGAACACGATGGCAGGTGGTGTGTGTACCCCCCTCACTGCTGACATGAAGCAAAGAGAAGTCCTGCATGGCTGGTATCCTTTCCCCCTTTTATTCCATTTGGGCCTCCAACTCATGGGAAGGTACAACCTACATTTGGGATGTATCATCCTGAACCTTATCTCTCAGTAAACCCAGAGCCTGCTGATTTGTCCTCTTGCCTTAGCCAGCTTGCCCCATGGACCTCCTGTCTCTGCCTCCCAGGTACTGGGACTATAGGCGGCCACCATGCCCACCTGACCTTTTATATAGTTTTCAAGGGACCCAAATTCGAGTCCTCACACTTGGATGACTACTTCTTTGGTCACTGAGTCAACCCCTCGCCCCTCACAGTCATAATTCTTTACCCTTCATCTTCTTAGCATATATTTAGAAAAGAAACCCCACGGAGACAAATGGTTAGTAAGACAGTGTTGTCCTATAAAGAAAAAGAACAGCAACAAGCAAAAGCCAGACTTCATTTGTAGTTTCACAAGTAATTTGTCATGTCACCTTCATTAAAGGGAAGCTAGAATAAGTGTGGGATCCTAAGCATTTCACTTACGTGATCATTACAGTGCCAGGCATTTGGGTAGAAAGCTAACTTGAGTAAAGTAAGGTTGCATCACAAGGAATTCTGGTCACAGTGGCAAGCTGGGCTACTGTGAGAACTGTGGAAAACCCCCTTTTCTGTGTCAAGTGCATAGCCCTGGAGGGAATTAATGTGATAACAACAGAGCCAAATCAGGAACCCAAGCCCACAAGAAGGAAAGGTGACCCTCCCTGTGCAGGGGTGAAAAGGGTCTCAGAGCGAAAGCAGGAGTGCCTGCTGAACACACAGTGAGTGGCACACTGACTGAGTAGAATCATGTTGTTTTTATTAGTTAAGGAATAAAGAAACTGCTTGAACCTATAGCAGAACAGAGCTAGGCGGGGGGGGGGGGGGGAGGAAGACCTAAACTGAATGCTGGGAGAAAGAAGTTGGAGTCAGGAGATACCATGTAGCTGCCAAGTGGAACCTTGCTGGTAGGCCATGAACCTCATGGTAAAATATAAAATAATGGAAATGAGTTAATACTAGATGTAAGAGCTAGCTAGCAATACGCTTAAGTGATTGGCCAAGCAGTGATTTAAATGATACAGTTTCTGAGTGATTATTTCTGGTCTGGGCAGCAGGAAACGAACAAGCAGCCTCCTTATTACAGTATGGCTTTCAGAACTGTGTGCTGTGATGCCTTAGAGCCCTCCCTGATGGTGGCAAGATGGCTAGAGTGGAGCTGCTCACATAAAGCCAGGATCCCTACCCTAACTGGGAAGCAGGGATTAGGAAAATCTCACTTACCCATCCAGGGACATTAGCAAGAATGCCCATGGTATGTGTGAGCGCCTACGAAATAGCAATTACAAGGGGAAGAGCAATGCGGACTTGGCAGCCAAGTTGTACAGTTTACATTGAGGTAGATGCTTTTCCAGTGCTACAAAAATTATTGTTAAAAAATGGTGTTATAGGACTGATGATACAGCTCAGTTAGTAGAGTGTTTGCCTAGCATTCACTAAATTGTGAGTTCAATCTCTAGAGCCATATAAACTCTAGGCGTGGTGACCCACACCTGCAATCCCAGCGCCGTAATTACATTAGAAGGTAGGATGGGATGGGGCGGACTGACAGAGCTTGAGAAACATAATGGGACCTCTTCCTCCCCCCCCCCCCTCTCTCTCTCTCTCTCTCTCTCTGTGTGTTTACTCGTGTGCCATGGCAACATGTAAACATCACAGGAAAACTTGTGGAGTTCTCTTCTTCCTTTCACCATGTGGGTCCTAGGGATGGAACTTAAGTCCTCAGGCTCAAAGGCGAGTGGTTTCACCCACTGCACAAACTTGTCGGCCCACTCTGTCTGTTTCCTTCAGTCTAAGACCGAGCCCTTAGAATGCTGTTGCCCTCACATAGGGTGAATGTTCCCACCTCTGCTAACCTTCTCTAAACCCTCAAAGACAGCCTGAGGCTTGTCTTCAGGTGATCCCCGATCCTGTCAGGATCAGGTTAGTGAGAACCATCACAGGGAATGATGACTGGAGTTTTCTTACTAGAAGAATTTTAGGAAAAGTGATATCAGAATTTAAATATTTAGTTTTTTAAATCCTTTCGAGAAGTATTTTTAGTTTTGTGTGATGCTTATGCATTATGATCACTTGAATTAGATGAAAGATGTAACCACATGAGTTAGTAGGCAAGCAGAGGAGGAAAGGCTACAGGGAGGGAATAAAATATAAGGTTTCATGTATGAGAATATGTTTTTAGTTACCTTAATCTAAATAATGTAAAATAGCCTGTGCTTTTAGAAAGGGAAAACAGTGATTCAGTGTTCTGAAATGCATGACAAGTGCCCCCACAATGTTTCTTGAATTAGAAGTTTCAATGAAGAAGGGGAAAGTTCTGTTGGAATACTGTATTCAAGCAAAAAGCATATAGGGAAAGGCCTAACCTCCAGCAACAGAATAAAAGTTAAGGCTCTTGTGTTGTTATTGACCTTATACTCCATTGCCCCCTGTGAAGCACCAAAACGAAGAGCACAAATGCATGTGTAGTTTTATCTGAAACACAATTAATAAAAACTCAGAGACAGAAATTGGGGTTCAACCTGAAGGTCAGAAAACCAAAACCACCAGCCACTGGCTCTTACCTCAACCTCAGTTCAAAAATGGTGGTCCTGCCTCCAGGAAGCCTCAGAATGAGACTGAGATGGAAAGCTGTCTCCTCCAACTTTATAATCCTCTTACCACCTGGTTCCTATGGCAAGCTAGCGTGTCTACTGGGATTAAAAGGTGTGTGTCATTGTGGCTACTGGGATTACCATTGCTGCCTGGTCTGTAAGGCTGGCCAGTATGGCTGTTTTATTTTTTTTGATCTTCAGACAAGCTTTATTTATTAAAATACAAATGAAATGCAACTACATTTATCCATCTTGGTTTTTGTTTTGTTTTGTTTTTTATTTAGCTGGTCATTTGACTTTTGAGTGCCGCAATTTTCTCCGGGTTGACCCCAAAAGGGACATTGTGTTGGACGTCAGTAGCACAAGTAGTGAGGACAGCGATGAAGAAAATGAAGAACTGAACAAATTGCAGGCTCTGCAAGAGAAAAGTAAGAGTGGTTTTTCTCCTGTGTCTCCTTCTGGGTCATGTCACACTTGTGTAATTGTGCTCATCACAGAGTTGTCTTTCTTATCACATGCAAGGGCTACAGCACAGGTCAGAACATAGGCTTTGATAGAAGTCACTGGCATGAGATTAGTGATCAGGAGGCAAGTCAGCTTCTGATTCCATAGCTGGTATTTTGCTTTTTTCCTCGTTTGTTGCCTGTTACACTGGTATAAGACAAACATCGGATTGTCAGGTCCCATTGATAAATAGCAGAGATTTTAAATGCTCAGAAGCTTCATAGCAATTTTGAGTACACAGAAACTCCTAGGCATAGGCAAAGGAGCATGCTAAGACTGCCAATATATAAGCCCCAGGAGTTTCCTTTCTGCTTTTGGATGGACTCTCACCACAGTGTACCTGAGAGGGGTTGGAGAGATGGCTCAGCAATTACGAGAGCTTGCTGTAGTTCCACGGGGACTGAGTTCAGCTCCCACCTCAGGTGTTGTTGGTTGTTTTTGCTCTTACTCTTTTTTGACCTTTTGGGGGGCCCACCACTCAGCTCCCAAATAAGTCACACACAGAGGCCTAGTCTTAGTTATGAATGTACAGACTTAGCTTGGCTCATTTCTTGCCATATTTTCTTAAATTATCCCATCTATATTTGGCCTCGGGGCTTTTATCTGTCTCTATTTCTATATACCTTTCCTTTTCTTCTTACTCAGTGTTTGACTGTGTAGCTGGGAGTCTGGGTGACTGGTCCCCAAAGTCCTCCTCCTTCCCCTCTCATTCTAAGATCCATTTCTCCTCATAGTTATCCTCTCTGCCTGCTAGCCCTGCCTATTTCTCTTTCCTGCCTCTCTATTGGCCATTCAGCTCTTTATTAGCCCATCAGGTGTATTAGGCAGAAACAGTAACACAGCTTCACAGAAGTAAACAAATGCAGCATAAACAGAAGTCACACACCTTAAAATAATGTTCCCCAACGCTCCGGAAGCTCACACTGTTTGTAAGTCCAGCTCTAGGGAATTCTCCACCCTTCTTTGGTTTCTGCAGCACTGCATACATGGGGCATATAGTCACACAGTCACATAAGTAAAAATAGTTTTTAAAATCACTGAAAGATTTATATAAAAAGTTTTTATATTATTAAAAGAAAACCGTAAAAACCAGCTTTAGTTGGTTGTAAAAGAAGTGTCTCTACTCTTTTATATATAAGTTTATCTACTTATATATATAAGTGTCTCCATCTTATATATAAAAGCCTTGTTATTGTAATGGAAGCAGTATGATGCTGGAAGTTTATAAACTTCACATCCTCTATGTAGATATTATACAGAAGTAAATTCATTGTGTTCTAGATTTTCGGAGAGCTTTAAACAATAATTTTTGTTTATTCCAGCTTGAGGTAAGAGAAGTTGTTAAGTGTGAGGAGGAGCCCAGATGGGCTGTCTCAGATTCTTACTTGGTGCAGGTACTTAAATATCATGGGCTGTCCTCTCCTTCTGCTCCGCTGCACCCACTGTGTGCTGCGTCCTCTCCTTCTGCTCC
>PVIU01005289.1:23707-115494 GCA_004026605.1 Ondatra zibethicus | reverse complement strand
AGTGCCATTATCATTGGCTTCTCAGTCAGTCCCCATTGTCAGTCATATTCAGAGAGTCTGTTTCGATCACATGCTCGTTCAGTCCCAGTCCAGCTGGCCTTGGTGAGCTCCCACTAGATCGGGCACACCATCTCAATGGGTGGACGAATCCCTTGCGGTTCTGACTTCTGTGTTCTTCTCCCTCCTTCTGCTCTTCAACTGGGCCTTGGGAGCTCAGTCCAGTGTTCCAACGTGGGTCTCTGTCTCTATCTCCATCATCGCCGGATGAAGATTCTTCTGCTCTCACATTCTTTGTTAATTATTAAATTTAGACTTTCAGGCAAATTTATATTCTGAAAAAAACAGATACTGTAACATAACAATTTTTAGAGACTAGTGATAATAATATACAGTATGATTCTTTAAATTTAAAATACATTTATATGTTAACATATATCTGGTGAGTATGTGCACACACACTTGAGTGCATACAGAGCATACATGTGAAGAGGTCAGAAGACAACTGGTGGAAGTCGATTCTCTCCTTCTGTCCATCAAGCAGGTCCCAAGGATCAAATTCAGACCATAAGGTTTGGTAGCCATTTCCCTTTATAGGCTGGGACCTGACTGTTTGTAATTGTAGAATTTAAACAAACACCACAGTATCCTCAACATGACTGGTATCTTATAAAATAATGAGTGCTTTAGACATATTCAAAGTATACCAGTATAAGATACCTCACAAAATATAACTTCTCACATTCCATGTCAAAGAAACTACTATTTGCGGGCTGGTGAGATGGCACAACAGTTATCAGTGCTTGTTGCCAAGCCCAACAACCTGATTTGGATCCCTAGACTCGTGTGAGTTGTCCTACTAGTCTCCACTCGCAGATTCGAGGGACCAAACACAAACACGGCACACAAACACGGCACACACAGTAAATGTAAAACAAATTTATTAGGAAGAATACCCACAGCTACACGGTGGTGGCACACACCTTTAAGCCCAGCACTCGGGAGGCAGAGGTAGGCAGTTCTCCATGAGTTCAAGGCCAGCCTGGTCTACAAGAGCTAGTTCCAGGACAGCTAGGACTTTTACACAGAAAAACCCTACCTCAAAACACAAACAAACAAAAAGGAAAAAAAAGAATATCTACAATAATCAGCTATTAGCATGCTTCCGAAACTGCATCACTGTGCAATTGAGTTTCTTCTGAGACTTCACCTAAACAATATATTAAACAGTGACTATACAAAGCAGATGACAGTTTAATTATTTTCTATTAAGAAAGCCTGCGAAGTTCTCTATAGAAATATAAAGCTCCAGCACTCTTCTCTGTACTTCTTTTAAAACATAGCTGATTTTGAAATAGATGTAAGAATAGCTAGTATTTACATGAGTATGAAAATGTTAAAGTTTTCTAAATTTTATTTTCTAATAATAGAAACATTGATAATCTTTAGTACAAATACTGACAGATACTAACTCTCATAATCAAAAATCTTTCAAACCCTTAGTTTTATGAAGTTTGATTTGAATAATCTCTCGGATTCAACTTTCCATCTGTCAAATGAAGGATGATAACATAAACATGGTCCATGGTCACTACTTTAAAAAAAAAAAATCTAGCAATTAAGAGTCAACTATAGTCTTGCCGTGGTGGTGCACAACTTTAATCCCAGCACTCTAGAGGCAGAGGCAGGCGGATCTCTGTGAGTTTGAGGCCAGCCTGGACTACAAGAGCTAGTTCCAGGACAGGCTCTAAAAACTACAGCGAAACCCTGTCTCAAAAAACCACAAAGAGTCAACTTTGTCTAACTACTATGATCAATGTTTATATAGGCTACTTCATTATTCCTATTATGAAGTAGGTCCCTACTTCCTCACAGAATCATTTAGATTCACTAGAGGAATAAACATCTTATAAAGTACTTGGCATATTGATAATAACCTAAATTTTCAATAAATAATAGCTAATATGGTTCATCATAAAACTCATGTAGACAAACTACTTACAACCCCCACACAATTACTGAAAGCCTAGCTTCACCTAAAAGCCAATTATTAATAGTCAATATTAATCCAATCACTCATAAAACCAAAAGTCATCATCTCACAGACTTTCACACTGAAATCAATAATAAAGCAGAACTCTGGTGCTCATCAACTTAGCAATAATCAAGTTTATTTCATATCAGAATGAGCTTCTCAATGAATCTCCTGACAATTCAGAACGAGGAAGATTTCAAAGTTGTTGCATGCATGTAGATACTGTACCATGCAGACTGTTGTAAGTCATGCTCCACACAATGTACTGACCACTGGATTACAATGGATCAATGTGCGATTAGAGGCTCACTGTAGAGCCTCACTTGAAGTGTCTCTAAAACGTTAAAAGGATTTCTACTATAAACTTACCCTTTAGAGATTCACTGTTCTCCCAAAATTGGTAGGAGAGTATGCTACAACTTCTGCCCACCATTCTGAGACAAACTAGATTAAAACAATCACCTCTACTACAAAAATAGCCAAAAGAGCACACGTGTGTAATATGTGTAAACATGTATGTATTATATATACGCACAAACATGGTTTAAAATGGAAGGAATAAACAAATAAAAGCAGTATAGGCTATTTTGACAGTACCACACTAAAAAACATACATGCACACACATACATAAAAAGGCAACCTATGAAAACATTATAAAGAAATCCAGACAATAAAAATTAAAAGTAAAAATTTAAACAAGAATGGTGGTGGTACACTGAGGATGCACAGATAGATTAGTAGCCCAGGAGAACTCAAGTTAAAAGCCACCCAGGATGATTACAAGTGAAACCATGTCTCCTACCAAGAAGACTTGGATTAATAAAAAAGAATTAAGAATATATTAAACATGTCAGGTATCTAAAAGTACTTCTGAAAATCAACCTCAATTTGTTTAGACAGAAACAATGAAGAAAAATGTTAGTAAACAAATTGGAATCCATATAGGTTCTCAATTTTAAGCTGTTTAAAGTATAAATGGCAAACATTTCTTCCTCTGTACTCTTAAAATTTAACCTCCTGAAATAAAATAAGCTGGGCTAACTACTGAATTTCAAGTATCCATCCACCCACACTGCGTGTACTTAAACAAAAAAACCACAAGTGAGTAAACAGATATTTAGTCATCCAACATGTCTCATCTTAACTCTAAAACCTTCTACTGAATTTAGTTATCAACTGAAACAATTTACATATTTCGTTAAACTTATTTCCAGCAGAACAACTTACACTTGTTGCCTAAGAGTTAGTTGGTCCAGTCCTTCCCAGTAGAAACTGCCACTATGGTCACACAAAATTTAATTATACACGATGAAATTTACTGGTATAGTACATAAATGATTTGTGCTAAATTTGCTAGTATGTTTTATAATATAAAAAGATAAAGAGCCAGTACCTGTAAAAAGAGGCTGCTTATGTGGGAGATTCAGAACTACTACCAAAAATAATGGTGAGTAGCAAGCAGGCTTTCTCTATGTGAACCATAAGTGGAATGGTTTACCATTTGTCATCTCTTGACAAATGAGAAACAGTAACTGCTCTATGGGTTTTTCAATCTTAGTTTTAAAACAAACAAAACCACAGGATGTCTAAGAAGATTACACAGTAAGGAGGGGTTATATGATAAATCTGCTTACTTACCTTTAATATTATTATTTCAATTTCAACTTAAAAGAGTGCAGTCAAATGTTCAATCAATAATCATGGAGTCAGAGCTTTTTACCTTATAGAGATATTATGACCTGTAATATCAAGCATAAATCTATACTCCTAGTTTTAGTTGGCAAATGAAAGACTGAGCGTAAGAACTATGTTCATTACTATAAACATTCCGATTTTCATAAATTTGTTTTCAAAAGAAAAAATAAAAACCAAAGATACACTTTAAAAGGATTTGGAAATTTAATTAAAATTAAAAGATAAATGATTTCCTGTATTTCATGTTATTGTATCCAAAACCTCTATATATACTTCAGGTTTCTACACACACTGCTCTTAGTCACTCAAATTCAGGCTGCTCCATGCATCCCACAAAACTGAGAAGGCTTTTCTTTCTCTGGGTCCTCTGATGGCTACTGAGATTGGCTATTACATATGACTGGCAGGAAAACCGTTAACATTCTAAAATTAAAACCATGTCTATATGAAACAGCAAATATTACATTAAAAGAAATATTTATACACAGGATGAAGGCCCTATTCCTATCAAGGGTGATTTTTTACTTTCCTGAGCATTATTAATTCCTTTTACAGAAGTGTAGCAGAAGGAACAGAAGCGTTTGACTACTTTAGTTTGTAAGGAAAATAGTGCTGAGTTAACAAAATTACCACTCAATAAACTGGACAGCTGAAAAGCAATAATAAAAATTATAATCAGGGACTGGAGAGATGGCTCAGAGGTTAAGAGCACTGACTGTTCTTCCAGAGGTCCTGAGTTCAATTCTCAGCTACCACATGGTGGCTCACAACCATCTGTAATAAAATCTGGTGCCCTCTTCTGGTGTGTGTATACATAATTAATAAAGAAATCTTTAAAATATAAAAAAAATTATTCAACCTCTTCTAGTTTTAATATAAATATCAGAAATTTATTTCATCTGAGATTTAAAGACTTAAAGCTTCAACTATACTTTATGTATGTGTGTATAAATACATATACTTGTGATTCTAGTTAAAGTGTTTAAGTTGTTAAAGTGTGGTTTACTAGTAAATCACAGGAAATTTTAAAAATTAAAATAAAAAATAAATCACAGTACTGTAAGTCTGTATTTCCTTGTTTTAAATGATTATTTTTTATTGAGATTTAATAAGAGAACCTTTAAAAGGTGTATGATTCAAAGGATCAAATTACAAACCAGAAAAAAAAGGAATAGATGTTCAACACCACACCTCAGCCAGCATTAAGTCCCTGTCCTAGGATGGACACTGAACGGATGCCCTTCATTATCCGCCATCAGCATTTCTAATACGTAAGCAATTAACGAACTAAAGAATAGTTTTCTGGAAAGTTCACTATATAAGATATGTCTACTTACAATATGAGGCACTTTTGAAAATGTGCATTTCAAAGTCAGAAAATAGATTCTTTGCACCTTTACTCTGGCACTGGACCATTCCAATTGCTTTTACTTTTGGAAAGTAATACTCTGATCACTTGCAAATTTTCCACATCTATTCTGCCAACTTGACTAAACTGTATTATTTTAAACAGAAAACTACTCTCAATCAAGTTTAGTCCAACAGGTATAAAAAAAAAACAAATCAAAATAAGTGGAAAATTAGGACAAACAAAATTGCAGTAACTTTAATACCCGGTAATGATGAATAAATCAGACAATACACCATCTAAATCTGGTGATTTTAATGAAAATAAAGATAAGCAACTGTTAATACAGATACAAAGAATCAGTACTTAAAGAGTATAAAACCATGCTCAAAGAGGTTTTCTCATCAGAAAATGAAGACATCTAAAACCTTTTATAATCTTAAATTTAAATGTCCTAAGAAAAGTGTAAAATAGGTTTAAAATTCCATGATTCACACTTGTATATAATCCAAGCAAATGTTTTCAAGAACAAATTAAAAAGCACTACCAGAGCTTTAGAATCTAATTAGGTCTGTTTAAACTGTACTGCCAACAAAGTCATGTGACAGCTTGTCATTATAGAAGTCTCTTAATGAATGTATATATCACTGTTTCCAAGTAAATAATTTCACAGCATTTTAAGAAAAACTCAGTGTCAAAGCTGGGGGGCGGGGGAAGAAAAGAATGGAAATTAACCACACAATTCAACTTAACACAATAATGTTTAGGAAGGGGGGCATGTTGGGCAGGTGTCTGCAAGGAGGTAGATAATACAATGGAATCAGTTTTCATTCTGCAGAACCCTGAGACTTGCTGCAATGTCAGCTCCAGGCACACGCTGAAAGACTCCAGAAAATGCTCATTGATCATGCAGCACTTTATAATGCGCATAGGCTTTTTTCCCCTCTTGGCCCCGCCTAGCTTCCCTTTGCAGCAGCTCCCAAGCCCTCTCCCCACAATAAAATCTCTCTTGAAGACAGTGAAATGGTAACAATTATCCTCACACTACCATAAAGCCTCTATACCCGAATAGCCAGGCTTTTTAGTCCTTTTCTTAAAGACGAAAAGGAAAACAAAACGGTAACCACCACAATAAAAAGCCCTGCATCCTCACAGAGAAAGAAATGAGATTTAAATAAATACAAATTTTTGGTAGCATGCTACAACCAAGGCCATAATCAATCACAGTTTCACTTTGACACCTATTTTCTTGAAATGCTTTCTATTCAAATGGTGTCATTTAAAACTGATACAATCAGAAAAAAAGTGTAATTTAAAATACTCATCATTTAAATCATGGGGAATTTTTAGCGATAGCATTTTAGCATCAGAACTCAAATTTCAGGGTTTTTTAAATTAAATTCCTAATTTATTTTACAATAAAGTCATATGAAAAAAAATCCAGGATCAGAGTGTACCACTAATTTAAGCAATTAGATTCTCACGCTAAAATAAGCAGCAGTTTTTACAATTAATTGCAAGCACAGCTCTGGGCTTAGATATGTAAATGAATTCTCAGACGGATGATACTAAACCTACTTCAAGCTGCTTTGCAGACCCCACCTTCTAATGAGTTAATCTAAAGGTCACCACCAGCACAAGGCTTTTAATCAGGTCCGAAGCCTATCTCTCTTTTTTCCTACCAAATATATCTACAATTTATAACATACGGTTTAAACAAAATAATGTTAGAGTTTAACAATCATGTGAACCAGACTAACACATTCTCACAGGAAATAAGGTCTGTCCATGTCTTGCTTTTATGCTCTGCCTCTCTGCTCTCTCCTCTAATCTATTCATCTGTAAAATAATTCTAGCAGATAAGATTTCTTTGTTCAAATTTCAGCTTTCATTTACAGACCTAACCCTACCTCAAGAATGTCTTCTAGCACATATGCTTCCATCTCAGCCGCTGTCTCCACCATGTTTTATCAAACTGCCATGTTTCTTACTGCACTATGATTAGATCATTGCCAGCAGGAACACTCCTCTGTGTCAGCAAGGGAACAGGAAATGGAATGTTCTATTACAAGCCTAAAGCAGCTTAGCTGCTCACCAGCCAGGCATCTACCAAAAGAGCAGGGGTGACTCACTACGTACTCTTTAAAGACACAGAGGCTCTATTTCAAAGCAAACTTCTGCCAAATAATTTCCATAGGTAAAAATCTTATTTTATCATTACAAACTTTAAAATTATAAAATCCAAATTTTTCCTAAAAGAATACATATCTGTGTATGCATTTTTTAAAGCCACTTCACATGTTAGTTTTCTGACTGAACAAAAGAGATTCAATTGGGTTACACAGCAATTTATGCTAAGTAAAGTCTTACAATGAGATTAACTGCTGTATTACAGATGAAAAGGAGGAGGCAAGTTAGAAATTTGGAACATCAAGCAAATGTAACATACCTAACTACTGTAGCTGGCCTAAGAGTGTAAGAATTATCTTAATGCAGACTTTTAATATGGTAAACTGCTTTCCTATAAACTCAATTGTTTGCAAAGCCCTTTCTAAGTACCAAATGAACATCTATTATATATACCACAGTATATTCATTTCCTGGTAATGCCTTTAACTTCATCCATTAACTACAATAGTGTAGTTTTCCCATTAAAATGAACAACATAAGACATTTGCATATCAGAACGTATTTTAGGAGTAGCCAAGATGAGGTTTCTTCCTAACAAGCTCATGAGATAAAGTGACAAAAAGCATATACTGTATAGTTAGAAATACCTTTACTGTGGCAGGCAATGTATGGTTTTATGTTTTTAAAAAAAAAATGTTCTTTAGCCTTCATAATAACCCAGCTATGTGACAGCAACTTAAATAGCACTACTAAGCTTAGTGGGTTTACTATATGCCACTGAAGTGTCTTTGTGTATATTAACTCACTTAATCTTCAGTCTTAAAAAGGATGCTATATGATATCTACTTTAAAGTTGTAGAAATCAGAGTAGTAAAAGCTGCTTGTCCAGTTATTCCCAGATAAACTAATTTTGCTGAAGGACTAAAACTGGTAAATCTAGACAGCTTGCTCTGGATTTTATTGTCAGAATCATCTGCTACAGTCTTTCTCCAGGCAATATTATTTACATTTCACGGACAAGGAAATAATGTCTCTGATTGGGCAGAGTTACGTAACAAAGCCAAAGCCACATTCAATCTAGAACTGTGGGACTCAATGAGGTTAACTGCAACCAAAAATATCATAAATGCTACTGCCTTTAGCCCACACTTAGTGTCTGCATTTAGGTATGGTAATGTTTACTTGGCAGCATCTCCAAATAATCTCCCCGTTGACACCTAACACAAAGTGAAACCAGCAAACTCAATTTTATCTCCTACCTTCAAGGTCAACTAGCTTTAAGCTTCAAATAAACTTCATGTCTAGGCTGAGAGAACAACTTTCTGTCCCTCAGAACTTCAAGACAAATAAGCAAAGACGGGTGACTTCAAGAACTCACAGGTTAGGGCATTCACTCTTTCTTCTCATAAGCCAAGAAAAGACTTCTCAAATTTATCAGAAAAAAATAGCTCCCCAAAACTCAAACCAAATACTGACTTTGGGGCTGGCAAGATAGCTCAGTGGGTAAAGGGCTTGGGCACAAGCCTAACCCTGGAGCCCACATAAAGAGGGAAGGAGAGAATCAACTGCACAAAACTGTCAGTATGAATAGAATACACATTTTAACTGTTCTGTACTATTTTGTTATACATCAAAATAGTGATTTTCCCATTAACTTTCCTTTCTAAGCCACCTTGCTAATACAATGGCTTGATGTTAAAGGAAGCAAAATACTATGAAAAGAGATATATATCTGTCTTAAGACTTCATCGTTTTTAAAAGTGAATCATCAACTCAACTTTATTTTATAGAGAAAAAATATCCTTTGTCAGCTGTCCAAAGCTGATTTCAATGAGAAGAGATCATTTTTTCTGAAGCCACTTTTTTCTAAAGGCAATGATACTAAAGTGTAAGTAATTAACATGCTAAGATACACATATAAACTAATACATAAAAATAATTTACAGGACAAAAAATTTTTTAAAATATTTACTGAAGATGCAATGTCCAGTGAAGTTTTACATTAAAAAGGAAAAAACAGCCAGAAGTTTACTAAGCATCAAGGGCCAGAACTGTTCTCCTAAACAAGAAAAAAGCAGTTACACAGAAACTATACACAATGTATTATCAAGCTAGAACACTATTTTGCATTGACATTTCCCTAAATCTTGTTTATTTTTGGTGATGGCAATCAAACCTGGTGAAAATTCAAAACTCACATTTTTCAAGCAAAAGGACAATGTAAAGATGCCACGCACAGAAAAACATACTAAAAAAACACTCACTTTTCAAAATGTATTTATTTATGGGTCTTCCCCTACAGTATAAGGTAGTTTAGAAAAAATAAAGCAAACAAACAAAAACAAAAAAAGACCCTCAACTGCACAATAGCCTAGCCAAGCATAAATGAAAGATCTTAAAGACTTAAAAAATAATTTAGTGAAAATGTTTCTAAAATATAGCAAGAATTTTGAAAGCTCACTATAACATCAATGAATATCTATGTTTTACCTAAATCTCTCCTAACCTAGTTATGCCATAAAATGACTGAAGATTCTAAATGTATTTCTAGTTTATCACAGTAATATTCTTTTCTTTACCATTAAGTTTATTTTCTCTTTTTACTAACTACATCCTTTACCTAAAAAGTAAAACATATACATGGGAAACAATACACACAGAGGACTGCAGATGCAGCTCAGTGGTAAAGCACTGACCATACATATGGAATATCCTGAGTTTTATCATCAGCACCACAAAAAATAGATATAATTAAAAACAGAGAAAAGCAAACCTCTTGTCATCCTGAAGAGGAGCAACCAATGAGTATAACAGCCTACATTTTCCATGCACTCCTTAGTAGAAGACACTATTTTTACAAACATGGGAAGCATGCAATGCACAGTTGTCCCTGTTTCCATGGGTCCTGTACTGATGGATTCTAGCCACTGCAAAAATGAAAACAAAAATGGATCTGTACAACTATTTACATCACACACACACACACACACAATGTATTATGTCTAAGTATCTAGAGATGAGTAAGTAGGCAGGAGGTGGGGACAAAGAGAAAAGTTTGATCCAAAAGGAACTGTCTGAGAAACATCAGTTTTGTACATGGAAAGGCAAGAATCATCACTTGCTGAATCACAGCCATTTTATTTTTTTCTAGTTCTGGGTTAAGAAAAAGATGTACATAATGGAGTTCAAATCTTGAAGGACATCAACAGAATTTTCAGATCTTTCTTCTACAGTTCAGTTGTTCAAGTTAGAATAAGTCACTTTCATTTTCCTAATGAAGCTGTTCGTAACCTTTTAGAACATATACAGGAAGCTTCACAAGGGTTATATGCCTATAGAAAGGGCTGGAGTATACTGGCCCAGTTCTCCACACAGCACTGGACTGTGTATGGAAACTGTATGCTGAGCACCCTCACTGGTTAAATGAAGTACGCTACAACATATGCTCCAACTAGCACATGCAAAATCTAATTTTTGACAATTGCTCTAATTTCCAACAAAAACAGTACTGTAATATTTCATCAGTCCACTACTTATAGGCATTTATACTGCACGTAACAGTTTGCAACACTATAATTAACACTCTTCAGTACAAGATCCATCACCATACCCAGTTAAATTACCTAATTTCAAAGGATAAATGTAGCCTGGCTGGCCTTAAACCTTGTGACTTCCTTTTTAAAGCTCACCACTAACAGTATGTCATTCATTATGCATTTACTGAGGACTTACCAGGTGGGAGGGTCTATACTACACCCTGGATACAGAATGGTTTTAAAAAAAAAAAAAAAGTCTACTTTACAAATTCAAAGTCTACATGAACTCCATAAAGATTTCTGGCCAAGTTTACCATCTGTCTAAAATCTTCACCATTTTTTTTCTCACTATAGTCCCTTTCTATTCTTCTTAAATTCAATTAATAAATAAAAGATAAAATTCAACTCAGAACAACACAGAAGAGAATCACTACATTTAAAAAGAAAATATTTCAAATTAGATGTGTGCTGTACACAAAATGTGATTTAAGCATCCTTATCCAAGCTTAAACAACAGAGTAAGCCAAGTAAAGAGGCAGCTGGTGCCTGCTAGCACATCTGAAGTAATAGCTATGACTGCTGACACTTATTTGTTACCTCTCCCCATGACAGGTTGGTCACACTATGAATTCATTATTTTTCTAGTATTCACGCAACAGGATCTAGGTATATAAAACTGATAAAGTATTTATTTTTTAAGTCACACCCACCTTTCATATTTATGAGTACTGTACAAGATTTTAAAAAACAAGAAGCACAACAAAAATTACTTATTTAGTTTTATTTTTAAATATCTGGTTGTGAGCCTAACCTTTAACGGATGAGCTATCCCTCCAGGCTTTAGTTTTATTTTTAAATAAGCTAAATCTACTGACAGTATTAACTTTATTATAGCTAGCATCATAATAACAATCTCCTGCTCCTAAGCAAGAACTGACAAAAAGAAATCAGATATATATACACACACATAGAGAAATCAGATATACACACACACACATAGATATATATACACACACACACATAGATATATATACACACACATAGATAAGGTAGAGCTGAGCTGATCACAAGAAGAAATCTTAAAGCCTGAAGTGTGATGCATTGGGATGTAAAGACTACCCAGATGTTCAAGGAATCCTACTGCTGTCACTAGCCCTCTTCTTCTGATTCCTGGATGGCCTGGGTTCTCTCAATGTTCAATTAGTATGGTGTCAAGATATGTTACCATAATGCTAATTCTAGTTTAATCTACCTTAACAAACTTTGAATGACTGACCTGCAAGTAATTATTTCAATTACCAAGAGTATCCTTTCAAAACTCATAATTCAATGTATTAAGAAATTATTACATTAAATTGTCTCTAGGGCTAGGCTACAAACTACAAAATGGGGCACTATCCCCCTTTTCTTCTACTAGTCAAATTGTGACACCAGACAGAGGATCACTACAAAGTTGTCACATAAAGAAAACATTGCTTTAGTGTTCCACATCTCCATTAATGTGCAACTTAATGTACATACCTACTAAACACCTGACCTATATTTTTAAGAGAATGATTTTTTTTGTTTTTGTTTTTGTAGACAGGGTTTCTCTGTAGCTTTGGAGCCTGTCCTACTAGTTCTTGTAGACCAGGCTGGCCTCGAACTCACGAAGATCCACCTGCCTCTGCTTTTTGTTTTATGTGTGTTGAGTGTTTTGTCTACATGTATGTCTATGTACCACGTGCATGCCTGTGATCAAGAAGGCCAGGAGAAGTCATCAGATTCCTTGAGTCTGGAGCATAGGTGGTTATAGCTACCATGTGGATGCTGAAAATGAAACCCAAATCTTCAGGAAAAGCAGCCAGTGCTCTTGATCAGGATGTAGCTCTCAGCTACTGTTTCAGCATCATGCATACCACAATGATCCCTGTCATGATGATGGGCTAAACCTCTGAAACTGTGAGCAAGCCCACAATTAAATGCTTTCTTCTGTAAGAGTTGCCTTGGTCACGGTGTCTCTTCACAGAAATAGAACAGTGACCAAGACAAACATCATTAATTGAACATTGTGAGAAAGGAAGTTAAAAGAATATGGCGGATCATCTATGTAAGTCCATTCATAACCAAGAAAATTTCCATCAATATCAATAAAATGGAGTTAAAGTTGCACAGGTGGCTAAGCATATGGGGTAATAGCTGTGTACTTTATTAATCATAGCTCAGTTTTCCATGTAACTTTTCACCTATCAAAAGACAAAAAAGCATATATAAAAATTAATTCTTACAAGTTTTTTTTTCTCCTGACTGATGAGAAAAAAACAAAGGACGGTTGATGATAACGAGTTCAGATCTCAACACCCACATTAGGTGGGTGACAAATGCCTGTTAACTATAGCTCCAGGGGATCTGATATCCTCCTCTGGTCTCCATGGGCACCTGAAATATATATACATGCACAGACACACATACACAGCCACATGCACACAAACAACTATATAAAATAAGTCTTAAAACATTAAATAAAAGTAAAATAGAATTTACTCGTTGGCTCTGGTAAGAAGGCTTGCTGGGCAAGTCTCATGACTTGGGTTCTATCCCTGGAACTCATGTAACAGAGGAGAATCAACTTCTCAAAGTTGTCCTCTGACATTAACACCCATACCGTGACATATCATACACACATATACACACACAAATAAAGCAGTCTAATCAACTATAGATTCTCAAAGGTTTAGCCCCCCCAATGGAAATTTCTGTAGTTAATTCATAATTACTGGGGCAGAGGTAAGGAAATAGTTGACCACAACCTAAAAAAGTTGAAGAAAATTGTTTCTAACTGAAAAAGAACAATTCCAACTTCATTCCAGAATTCCATTTATGGATTAAGGTGAAAATGA
This sequence comes from Ondatra zibethicus, assembly GCA_004026605.1. NCBI lineage: Eukaryota > Metazoa > Chordata > Mammalia > Rodentia > Cricetidae > Ondatra > Ondatra zibethicus. The sequence continues at coordinate 101,873 of PVIU01005289.1, read as the reverse complement.
GTTAGCCAGTAACATATAAAACCACGCACTAAATCAACTACACAAAGTAGTTTCATTCTTCAGGTCATGTAATTGAATTGACTTTTTAAAAAAAGCAACACTAAACAGCTGAAAAACAAAAAGAAAAAAGAAAGAAAAGAAAAATAGGCCTAGTGCTAGAATACTTTAACATAACTCTTGGGAGGCAGTTCAGAAGAGCTTTGTTAAGTTTGAGGCCAGCCAGGTGTACAGAAGCCAGTTCCAAGTCAGCCAGTGTTATAGAATAAGCTGTCTCAAAAGAACAAAGTTCTAAATGCACAACAACAAAGATTTAAAAACAAATACAGAATGAATTCATTATATTATAATGGCAGCTTTCAACCATGTTTCCTGATACACCTTCACTGAAGCCCTTGGTTCTGAATACAACATAAAACTGCTACCAACAATGATCAAATGCCTAAGGACGACTATTGGGCATCTGGAATTAAAGTGTTTTTACTATATTTACAAAGTTTTCTGAACTCATAAAAACATACCTAAATATACACAACAAAGACATAATATTTTCCTAACATCATTCTTTAGCATGTATTAAATTAGTGTCTTTTAGGTAATACTGCATTATAATATTGGATCTTTAAAATTGCTGTATGATTTGCCCACAGGTGTCATTAAAAAAAATTAAACATTCTGACTCTGAATTAGAGCAGAACTTTAAAAGATTTCTGAGGTGGCCCTAGACATTTTTTTTTTGCCATTCTGTGCTCTTCATTTATGCAAAGCAGTTTTCTCAGCTCTGATGACTATAAAAATCAATGCACCAGTGAATTCTATAAAATGAGGAAAATGATGTGTGCTGCAATATCAAATATTCAGCCAAGATTCAATCCCATTTGTAAGAATAAATAAGCATATCCAACTCACCAATAATGTTATTATTATTACTTATAATACTATATTATTACTTACATACTAGTAAGGTGGATATGCTTATTTATTATTAAATAATAGCCTTCATCTTTAATAAATGATAAAATTATATGTATACCAAAGTAATCAGTAAATGTTTTATTTGTATACTTATTTTATACACGCACACGATGTGAAAACTCTTCAAGGGAAAACAGGTCCTGGGATGAAAAGTTAAAAACCCTGATTTAGAGAAACTTTGCTAAAAAGTTCATTAGACCAAATATGAAGAAACTGAGACTAAGTAACATGTCCCAATCAGGATATACTAAAGAAGGATTCTAAAATAACATGATTCAAATCATATCCTTTCCAGGAGAAATAATGCTAGGAAAAGAAATGCAAAAACAGGCTATTTCAAAATTAAATGCAACTTCAAGTTAAGCACAATATTTGTAAACTACTCACATGTCTGGATTTTAAAGATAATAGAATATGACTGCTTTTCTTACTATCCTTTGACTAAAGTCTTCATAAAAATTTCTGTGGTGGGCTCAGTAGATAAGTGCTCTGGCTTCTTCCAGAGGATCTTGGTTCCATTCCCTATACCCACATGGTCTTCTGTAAGTCCAGTTCCAAGGGATCTGATGTTCTTTCCTGGCCTCCACAAGCACCAGGCACAAAAGTGGTACATAGCCATATATGCAAGCAAAACAGTCATATACATATAAAATAAAAATATTTTTTAAAAACTTCTGTTATGGTATTGAGGTCAGGGAGACCTTCTAGTTTTCTTAAGTGAGTTTATTCTGGGCTCCATGGAATAAAAACTAGCATTCTCATGTGTAAGACAAAAGCACTGCAATACCAAGTCTGCATTTAGGTCTTGGTATAAAATACAAGAGAGCCAGTCTAAGGTTAACTTCCAGACAGCAAGGCACAATCACAACTTACGGCGTATTACTAAGAGAATTCAGGTACTCCTGGAGACAGAAAGCTATGCGGAATGGTAAGGGGGTCCTGAACTGTAAAGCAGTTATGTGGAGGCAGACTAAAGTAAAAGAGGCCACAAAGTAAGAGGACTATGTGTTAAAGGATCTGAGGTTAAGAAAACAGCATGAGCAAGGCCAGCAAGATGGCTTACTTAATATCATCCCTAACAACTTGAGTTAGCTAGGCATACAAAATACATACACACACACACACACACACACACACACACACACACACACACACACACACGCAATTTTAAAGATAAGTATCAGGTTCGTATCTTTCTTTTGATATTTGGCCATTTTATACAAAACCTTAGCATTACTTGCTAAGCCTATAGCAAAGAACTTATAAGAATATAGTTTGTTAATTTATTAACCACAGAAAGTTAAAAGTATGATGAATTATTTTAAAGTTCTAAAAGAAGTTAAAAATATATTCCACTTAAATTCTAAAGAGCTAGTAAATCAAGAATATAATCCTGTCTAAACCAAATAACCAATGTTTTGTTGACTCCTTGTTATAGAGCCCATGCAAGTTCTTAGCCTGTGGTATACCACTTAAAATAATGCACATACATTTTATTGAGAACACAATAAATTCAGTAAAATAATGACATTAAATAAAATTGGTAAGAGAAATAAGTAAGAGTTGCTCCTAAATTTAAAAAATAAATAAATAAATAAATTAAGTCAAAGGCTGGCAATCAATGTGGCTCAGTGGCTAAAATACCAAGCTTGAGTTCAATCCCCAGAACCCACAAAGTGAAAGGAAGGCAGTGGCGCCAAGTTGTCCCTAACCTCCACCTATATGCCATGGCAAACACACAAATAAATGTAATAAAAAAGTTTTTAAATAGCAAATATCTTAATAATAATTACATTTTCACAAGGTTCTCTAAGATTCTAACAATACTATTTATGAAAACCCTAATAAGTTCACAAACATTTCATATACAATCTGACACAGCCCCTACTAAAACAAAGTTTAACAATGCTCCTTTTGTTTAAGGCTCTGAAAGGCTCAGTTTACATGTCATACTTACCAGGCAGCATGGACATTCTTCCAATCCACATCTGATAACTTATAATGCCAGGTGAGCCACAAGGCATGTATTTTATATGATGTTTAGCAATAGTGAAGAGACAGTTTCTGATTTACTGATCACCTTCACAATCTAGAAATTCAACCTCAGGATCAATCACATGAATATTCTTAAGATAAAGGTTAGGGAACTAACAGGATGAAATAGAACAGAACAAAATTAACAAGACACTCAAAAGTCTTTTGAGGGTAAGGAGTAGCTCTTACACCTAAAGTAGACTAAAAAACCATTCTTATAGATCTGAAAGAAGACTCAAATGGGAAGCAAAATAATTTGCTAGACTATACAATTTATTCAAAAATCCATTTTTTGGAGCAATTACTAGAAAGGCCATAAAAGGACAGGAACGAGGTGGTAGAACAAAGGAGTTAAAGGGAAGCAGACTTTAAAAAATAGTCTGATTCCACCATTTACTCGAACCTTAAGAAAGTGACTTCCATGTCTTGACTTTTTTCAACTATAAAATAGAATAAGACCTACATTATGGAATATACATAAAGCAATCAAAACTGTGTCAAGCACTTACTAAGCACTAACTAAAATATAATTTGGGTTACTTATAATTACTAAATATGCAGAGACATGATACTTGTGGATGAAGCAGTCAATGGAATTCTCCCCCAAATTCATATAGATGGCTAGATTAATATATATAACTAAAACAGGGCTTGTATTCTGATTTCCAGTCTAGCAGATCAACATCTAACAAAGAGATAGTACCGCTTCAAAATTTTGGGTTGACATGAATAAATTGACAGTTAAAAAAAATGTCAACAGATGCTCAGCAGAGGTAAAGGCTTGCTATCCATGCAAGTCTGATGACCTAAGGTTGATCCTGGGAATCCACATAAAGAGAGAAAAAACAGATTCCACCAAAAAGTCCTGGCATCTTTACACACAGAAACAATGTTTTATTAAAAGATCCATGTGCCTGGTGTAGCACTTTCACCACTAACATTAGACTGTATCATAACACTATAACACATATACAATCACAGTAATGATCCAATGGGCAAAACATAGAAGAACAAAATTTCCAAACTGGAAAACAAGGGAATACTCCACATCTAATAAAAGAGTTCACACACACACACACAGTTTTTCACATGGAGACTCTATGATAGTAATTAAGAAGAAAGTTTCAGAGAATTTTTTTAAAACATTCTCATTTATGCAAACCAAACTTTGACTCCATAAATATGCATTTATACATCTGTATGAATACAGAAAAAGCAAAAAATTAAGCTTAAAAACACTCTTGAGATATAAGATTTTCGAATATTATTCTCTATCTTGCTCTACTGTTTAAACTTTTAGTCAACATTTACTATGTAATTTAGCAAAAGAAGTTAACATAATGTCCCTTTAAGATTACAACATAAAACTGAATACTGCCAGCAATTTCATGGTAGTTATTGGTAGAAACTTCTGAAAGATTTTCTTTGAAGGATATTGTCTTATTCCCTCAAGTGAATGAAACATATCTTAGTTCAGTGCACACTGGCTTTAGACTCAGTATCTAACTTGAGTAGAAAAAAAAAACTGAAACACTTTAAAATAAAAAGACTGCAAAACAAACTAAAAGAGACCAGAATGAGAGTTGAAGAGAACTAAAATAACAGTGCTTGTCTATTATGCACTAACGGATGGAATAGAGTAGGCTGAGTACAGTAAGTCCAAAGAAAATCTAGATCAGCAGTTCTTAACTTGTGGGTGTGAGCGTATTCATAATGGGAGCAAAATTACAGTTATGAAGTAGCAATGAAATAATTTTATGGTTGGGGTTAAACAACATGATAAACTTTATTAAAAGACTGCAGCATTTGGAAGGTTGAGAACTCCTGATCTAAATGACCATGTAAAAGAACACTACAAGTGGCTGCTGCTCTTCTTAATAAAAGCTCTCTCTCTCTCTCTCTCAAGAGAGGGAAGGAGGAAAGAAGTCAGACCTGCACAAGAAGAAGAAAAATTGCAACAGAAGACCACTCCATGAGCTAGACATGGTAGTACTTGCCTATAATCAATCCTGGAAGCTGAGGCAGGAGAACTGTGACAATGAAGCCAGTCTGGGCTAATATCAAGACCCTGTCCCCCAACAAACAAACAAACCAAAACAACAACAACAAAGAAAACATGAGTATTTAACCCAGTGGAAGAGTACTGAACATGCACTAGGTCCTGAGTTCAATTCCCTTTAGAGTGAACCAACAAACCTAGCAAACAAACACCTGGATTACATGAAAAATACATAAAATTAGTTTGTCAACGATAAACTGCTCACAGATGTTACCTATTTATCAAAGAACAACATGTGAAACTGATTAGTGTAACTAACTAACTTTCCTGTGTATAGACATGTTCACGTGTACATCGGCCTGTGTGTGCATGAATATGCAGGACAGAGGTAAACTTGACCCGTATCTCTCAATTGCTTCTCCTTATTTTTTGAGCCAAGTTCTCTCATGTACCCTGGAGCTCAGCTAGCTTGGGACCCTCCCTCCAGTCCCCACATCCTCGGCACTGGGATTATAGGCACGTCATACTACTTTTTTACGGTCCGTAAATATTTTGTTTGTGGGGTCTTTAGCATATACAAATGGGGCACATATAAAGATGGACACACTGAGGAAATACAATTTGATGCTTTATTCTACTGTGCAAACATGAAAGATAACACTTCAAACAATGGAAAGGGTTAGCATGTGTAATACCTAAGTCAATTCATTAACTATTTGGAAATATAAAATTAAGTCTCCCTCCATGAGCCTATATAAATGTGAAATTAAATGTAAAAAAGACAAAACATCCAAGAGATAAAAGCAACACAAATGCCCACCAGCTGATAAACAAAATGTGATACATAAATACAATGGAATATTATTCAATCTTAAAAAGGAAATCTTGTCACATTCTTAAAAACACACACACACAAAAAAAAAAAAACCCTGACATTTTTTAACTGAACTAAGATAGTCACTATGATTCCACTTATTTGAGCTGCATAAATAGAAACACAAGGTCAGCAGGGACAGTGGATGGACAGGACACTTCTGACATTGAAAGTTCTGGAGATCTGCTGCAGAACAATGTAAAATTTCCTGACACTAATGAACTGATACTTTAAAGCCAATAAGATTTTACTGCTTAAAATTTAAGAAAAACTAGTTATTGTAAGAGGAGTTTCAAAAATTACTGGGCATCGTAATCAAACTCATTTCGAGAACTGAGTGTCAACTCCCAGAACCCACATGGTGGCTCACAACCATCCATAATTCCAATTCCAGAGGATTCAAGGCCTCTTCTGGCCTCCATGGGTACAAGGAAACTGTCATACATATAAAAAATGTTTTTTTAAAGAAAACATAAATATAAAAGGAATCTGTAATATGTAAATCTTTATAAAAGATGTAAGGAAGAAAGTAGTTTTTCCTAGCAGACATAAATCTAAAGTGAAATGGACAATGGACAAAACATTAAGTTAGAATGTTTCTGAAATCAAGTCCAAATATGTGTTAAAATAGTAAATAATACCAAGTATTCCACACCCTTACCTGCAGGCAAAACACCCATGCACACAAAACTGTATTTAAAAAACAAAACAGGTGCTGGAGAGGTGGCTCAGAGATTGAAAGCACTGACTGCTCTTCCAGAAGTCCTGAATTCAATTCCCAGCAACCACATGGTGGCTCACAACCATCTGTAATAAGATATTTTGCCCTCTAACTGGCCTATAGGATATATGTAGGCAGAATACTGTATACATAATAAATGAATCTAAAAAAAAATAATAAAAACACGTTACAAAACTGCTTAACTTTAGTTAAGAAATATGAAGAGTCTGAAAAATAGAAGCACAGTGTGTTTATGGGTTAGACTACTCAGTGTTACACATCACGGCATAATGCATATCCTATCAAAACAGACTTAAAAATATGTGTGGCAATTTGCAAAAGATAATTCTAAAGCCTATCAGGCAGGTTAGAATCCAAATTCCAAACAAACAGGATCAGTGACCGACAGCTAACTCCTAAGACATTAAAGCAGCCTAGAGTATTACACTCAATCACATGAAAGCAGACACTTAAGACTTTTTACTTAAAAGACAGTAATTTCTAGAGGATGAGGAAAAGGCTCAAGTGGGGAAAACAATCTTGATGCTCTGCAAGCATGAGGAACAGAGTTGGGTCCCCATCACCCATGTTAAAGTTGAGTGGGCATGGCTGTCCATCTGGTAATCCCAACATATGTGAAGCAGAAACAGGCAGCAGATCCCTGGAACAAGCTATCTAGCTATACTAGCAAAGTTAGTAAGTTCTGGGTCAAAGTAAGAGATCCTACTTTAGTGCACTGGGGAGAGCAATCAAGAAATACATACTGAACCTACACAAACACATGTCCATGTCACTGGCACAGACATAGAGACACACACAAAATCAAGCTTCAACTAATGATTAATGTAGATGTGGACACGGGAAACTGATGATTAATGCTGATGTGGACACGGGAATAAAAGGCTATTTGATATTTGTGCACAGCAAACACACCCCTTTTAAAAGTGTTAACAAACAGGCTTCAAAATCCACTCACATATTTACTGCTAAAGTGATATAGTGATATAAACTGATTAGTGAAGGACCAATATAGGACATCTGTTTCTTATCCTCATCAATTTGGAGGCTGAAAAGGTAGAAGAGGAGATACAGAAGGGTAAGTCTCCCTCAAAAATCTCTAGAGCTGAAGAATCTACTTTGAATCCTGAAGGGTAGAATCAAGAAGGACTGGAGAGATGGCTCATTGGTTATGAGCACTGGCTGCTCATCCAGAGGACCTAGGTTCAGTTCCCAGCACCCACAGGGCAGCTCCAGTTCCAGGCGATCCCACACCCTCTTCTGACTTTCACAAGCCACAGGCATGCAAGTAGTGCATAGACACACATACAGGCAAAACATTCATGTGCATAAAATAATAAAATAAAAATTTTTCAAGAAAAGGAAAAGTCAAGAGCCAAGGGAAGAACATCCTAAGCCAAAAGACCCCAATACAGTACATTCTAGCTCAGAATGACAAAGGATGAGCTAAAAATATTATTGTAAGAACAGTATTCAAGTAATGGCCTACATTTCAGAAAGAGAACCCACTTGTTTGTTACATGAGGATTGAATGGGATATAGGGAGAAAAGATGGGAAAGAGGAAAAGAGGGAAGCAAGCTGGCCAGGTAGGAGAACAAATTAGGAGGGTAATGTGAAATCTAATAACAGCCAGCCTAATGGGATGGCAGAAACAAACGCACAACAGTTTGGAGGTTCTAGGCTTTCCTTTCCATTTTCTTACCATGTCATTTTAGCAATGGAAACCATTCCATGAGAGTTGGGTGAGAATAAACTCCCCTAGGTCACCTCCTACATGGCAAACATTGCAGGTCCTGAATAAGGCATCTTTTTCAAAGATGAAACCAAGACTCAAGCTAGGCCAACAAGATTATTTCAGGAAACCAGTAGAGACATTTTCTCTTGTATTGTTAACTAAAATGATAACATGATCCTAGAATTTTCTATGATATTAATTATCCCCCAAGTTCACACAGCCCTTCTTGTAATAAAAAGCCAGCTCTCCCACAAGTTTTATCTGGACACATGGCCACATAGCAAGAACTAAATACTAAATGATGAAATTAAGTTCTGACCAATAGGATATAAACGAGAAGAAATATTTACAATTCCTTGGTCCATCCTTAAAAGAGGCTATCCATGGCCATCGTTTGATTCCCTATTTCTCACAGGATATTAATTCACCAAAGCTAGTACAAAAACCATAGACTGGGTGGCTCAAACACGTTCACTTTCTCACAGTTATGAAGGTTAGAAGTCTAAGAACAGCTATCAGCAGATCTACGTTCTTATTAGACCCCTTGCCTTGCTTGTAGATGATCACCTTCCTTCATCTTCACTTGGCTTTTTTTTCCTGTGTGCACATCTGGTATCTGTAGTTAAACTTCCTTTCACAGAGAAACCAATCAGACTAGAGTAGGACCTACCCATAAGACCTGATTTAACCTTAATTACTCTTTTAAAGACTTTATCATTAAACACAGACATAGCCTGAGATATACAGCTCAATCCTGGTCGTCTGGGACACAGTCATTTTGTTTGGTAAGCTACATTACAACAAACTTTTTTAGATCAAGTCAACACTGCAAGGTAGAGCTATCGAAATGTTCTGGGCTGACAGGGATCTTCTATATCTGTACTGTTTGATATAGTAGCCAATGGCCATACATGACCACTTAAAGTTAGTTTAAAAATTAAACAGGACTATAAATTCAGACTCTTTCATGCCACAGTAGCCAGTCTATAGGACTAGGCAGCACAACTTAAGGGGTGATGCAGAAGACAGCTAGAACTCAGACCTGGGGATGCTTACAAGGACTATGCCAGAGTACTAGAGAAAAGGAGAACACAAAAACAAAAATACCCACTTCTACCCTGTGTGAAGCACATGTCTGAGTCCTCACACAAATCACTCATCTAATTCCTCAATACAGAAATCAGAAGGCATTATCCTTAAGTTCTAAAATCTCTCCGAACTTGGAAACATATGTCAAGATGCTAAGCAAAGCCCTATAATATCCAGAAAGAGCACAATACATATCTATGAAGTACACAGCTCTGAAAAAAGATGAAAAACCCAACATATTTGCAGGTGCTAGCTATATATCAACAACAAACCCCTAAATTTAGCCACAAACAGTGGGCAAGTAAACACAGCCTCATGAAAGCAATGCTAAAGAAGCCAGAAGGAAAGAGTCCCAGACTACAAGAGGCCCAATGGTCTGTTACTTCTCAGGCAAGAAAAGGCTGCCAAACAGTAGGAAAGGCCTTTGATGAGAGAATCTGTTAGGCTACTCTAAGAAAAGAGGGCAGCACCCAGTCTGTAGCAAACAATACTTTCCTTCCATTAAATACTAATGTAGTGTCTGCCTCAAGATTTTGAAGATACAAATTCCTAATCAATTAATTGCAAATGAGGGTAATTTTTCTTAGTAAGCATGACCTACTCAAATGAGCTCTTAAAAGAAATCTTATTCTTGCTACCAAAGATAGAACTCTGAACAAAAGCTGTGTCCGTAACTGTTCTCTCTTCACGAGATATTCCTTTCCTGAGTGCTTGGAGAGAACAGCCCCAGCTCTTGGCCATGAGTTTCGAATTGACCACAAACTTCTGCCTCTCAGACTAGCTTGCTTAGCCAGTTTATACCATCTTGTCAGACAATTGATTCCTTTTACTAAATCTCTGAATGCTATCTAGCTAACTAGGTAGCTATCAATCATATGCAAATCTACCTGTTCTGCTTCTCTATTTATACCCGACTGATAATCACTCAGAACAATTCTTTCCAATGTCCTCAAGTAGCCCAGAGCATAAGGGAGCAGGCCAGACAGCACAGAAGCTAGCAAGGAATCAGCACCTTTCAAGAAAATGAGCATTACAGGAGATCTTTTGCTATAATATGTATGTCATATAGCTCTTGACTTAAAAATAGAAAGCTCTCAAATTTCTGACACAAATTTTATCCCCAAACTATATCAGTAATCCATAAAAAGTTGTGATCAGGGCCCAGGAGCCAGCTCAGGAGGTAAAAATGCTTGCTGCCAAGCCTGACAATCTGACTTTCATCCCCAGGACCCGTGTAGTACAAAGTAAGTTGTCCTTTGACCCCCACAAGTACACTACCCCATATATCATAAACTTGAACTGCACGATACACAAGGCTACATGGCAATGATGTTCCTAGGGCTGTCATACTCTCCAATGCCTACTACATTTCAGACATGGTCAATAAAATGCCACCCAAAAAACAAAGTCGAGGACACAGACAACAGTCAAAAAACATTCCTCCCAAGGGGAAAAAAATGAGGCAAACTAAGAAATTTGCAGTTGCCAGCATACAGCTCTCACAACTGCTGCCCCAGAAAGAATTCATTATCAATATAGCCAATGACTGCTGTTTGCTTCCTTTCTCTTCCTCTTTAAAGGAACTTTGATCACAGTCACCCCATTCCTATTCTCACTGGACAATGGGTTAGGCAACAGAGACTTTTCTTCTCTTTTTGCCTGCAGAATACTGAACTAGTAACATCTACTTGGAGCTGTATAGAGTAGCTGAGTGGGATTTTGACTTAATTTACTTAAAGGAAAGACTGGGTGTGGGAAGAAAGGTGTGTACAAATGGTAGATGGCCAGAAGTCTGAGCTCAATTGTCAAGAACAAAAGTTTTAGACTGGAGATGTAAACTTTACAGTGACTGGCATATAGTAATACAAAAATCACCTAAAGATCAGACTCAAAACAATAAAACAAGAAGCAGTAAATAATCAAAGGATGTGCACTGATGTGGATGGGGGAAGCAAGAAGATCAACTAAAGACAGCTACTTAACACAGGAACGGAGAAAAACGAACACGGAAAGGTTAAGGCTCTTTTAAGAAGCAGGACTGGTCAACTGCTATGTAAAGAGGAGGAAAGAAATTAACACAATTAATTAAACCCTACATCCAAAAGGAGTATCTAGTTACCTCTGAAAAGCAAAATACATAGCACCAAAAGAAAAGTTCTAAGAATTGTTTACGTATGGGGTCAAGGAAGGTCTCTTGTGTAGAGTGTCTTATGAGTGATAAAATAATAATACAATTTACTAAGTAAAATAATTTTTCATGCTGTGAAAATATAGAGAATATGTGGAACAACATAAAGAATACCCACAAATATAAATAGGACACACAAATCATTAAGAAAAAAAGAAGCACAATATGTAAGAGATGAAAGAAGAAATTCCCAAAAGCAATCTAAACAAAAACATAAAACTTTAGTCAATGCTGACAATTATGAAAATACAGATACTGCTTTTAATAAATTATTTTAAAAAAATCAAAGGAAATCACATCTGGTGCATTCTCATACACTTCTGATGACAATAGAGCTTGGGGCAATTGAACTAAGAATTATAGTCCAATTAAAATATCTTGTATGGGTCCAATATAAAAAGCTACAAATAAATTCTTTTAAGATATGAAGTTCCAGGGGCTGGAGAGATGGCTCAGTGGTTGAGAGCACTGACTGCTCTTCCAGAGGACCCGGGTTCAATTCCCAGCACCCACATGGCAGCTCACAACTGTCTGAAGATCCAGTTGCAGGGGATCTGACACCTTCACACCAATGCACATAAAATAAAAAAAAGTTAAATAAACCATAAAAATATTAAAAAAAAGATATGAAGTTCCAAACATTTTCCAAAGTAGCCAAAAAGGATTATTTATGTACTATTCATACTTGAATTTGGCTTCCTGAAAATCTAACATGTAAGACTAAAATTTACACAATGCATACTACCTTACAGTACAAGACATAAAGAACAAAGCCAGGCTTCTGCCTTCAGACCTGGCAGTCCAATGCTCTAAACTACCCCACCACTTCTCTGACATGCTTCTATCTCAGAGACCTTTTGTTAAAGTCAGATCCAAATAAAGGGATGTCAGATTCACAGGTCTTTCTCGGTATCTAATAAAAAGGTGGACAGAGCTACGATGGGCTATGGAAGAAAGTAAAGAAAAACTGAGGTTAAAAAAAAAACAACTAAAATAAATAAAATAAACTTTGTAATTTCAGGCTACTTACTCTATCCAGACTCCAAGTCAACAACCGCTATTTTAAAGAAAATCTATTGCTTTTAGCATAATAAAGAATAAATGAGTGATAAACAAATGAAAGTCAGGTTTGAGAGCAAACATCTTTACCCTCTGAGCCATCTCACTGGCCCTGCCACAACATTTTCATACTTCTGAAACTAGCATTCTTTAAACAGAATATATAATTAACCAAATATTATATACAAAATTGAATGCCATTTTTACATTTTACCTGTTTACTCCTTGATACATTTTTAACTTACATGTCTTAAAATAGTTTTGTTTACCATAGCTTATTCAATGCAGAATATTGAGCATACAGTAAGAACGCGTTTTCTGAATAATGAAATAAATATGGTGATGCCTACTTCATAGAGTCATGGTGAATGCAAAACGAGAAAACATGAAAACTTTATTAACAATGCTATAAAGAAGGGCCTATTATCACTATTTACATATAAGAAAATGAGCTAGAGAGGTTAATTAACTGGACCAAGACCACAGAAGCAGTAAGTGATAGATCAAAGAACCGACTACACACAGTCCATGCTCATGCCCATTAGCTGAGTCTTCATACGCAGTGGGCACTCAAGTACTAGTTCTTACCATGCTGTTAGAATATAAATGTGAGCAGGAGGTTTAAAGCATCCACCAGGCATTCAACAGCCAATGACAATTAGTTTAAGTTGTTTTCTTTTTTTTATAAAGATTTATTTATTTATTAAGTACACAGTGGTCTGCCTGCATGTATGCCTGCAGGCCAGAAGAGGGCACCAGATCTCATTTCAGGTGGTTGTGAACCACCATGTGGTTGCTGGGAATTGAACTCAGGACCTTTGGAAAGGCAGGCAGTGCTCTTAACCACTGAGCCATCTCTCCAGCCCTTTAAGTTGTTTTCTATCTAACACCTAGGCAAGTTTCATAAGTCAAGAGAGTAATTAAGAAATTGAGAGATGCTGCTGGGCATAATGGCATTCCAGCAATTGAGTCAGAAGAAGGTGGATCTTGGTGAGTACAAGGCCAGCTTGGTCCACAGGGTGAGTTCCAAGACAGCTAGAGTTATAGTGAGACCCCGTCTTTTGTCTTTTAAAAAGAAGAGGGAGGGAGGGAGGGAGGGAGGGGAGAGAAAGCAAGAAAGAGAAAGAAAAAGAGAGAAATTGAAAGATGTTAAAATCCAAACATCAGCTATTCACAGGCTGTGTTTATAAGAAAGGAAGGAACTCACGGTTTCCTAAATGAACTCTGGATTCTCCCCTAGATAGGTACTAATTAACTAAACATTTCCGTATGTTGTTCCTTTTTTCTGTTCTTAATCAAGTCCTCTTAAAACAGAAGGTAAGACAATAATATTTCAAAGATTATCTATTTTACAAATAATGCTGCATCAGTTGAAACAGAACTGGGAAACAGTACAGGCAAGTTTCTTTTGGCTAATCTGAGATTTCATGCATTTACAAGAGAGGAACCTAACATTTTCAAATAAAAAAAGAAATAGTTTCAAGACTCTAACTTGAATATTTTTCCCTTCTCCCTCCTTCTCAACTCTACCTTTTCCCCAGCTGAAAGACTATTAGCCTTGCAAATCCTTTCAATACTGTCAGTACTTATTCACTTGGCCCCACTGTCTAAATTCCTTCATTAAGTCATCTCTTAATGTAAAAACCACACCTTTCCTACACATATAGGTGGAATTCTAATCAACTTCTACCATCTTCTATTTTATACCACCTCTTCAACAAAAACACTGCTCTTCCACTTAAAAGTCCTGTGTTTAATATTTCCTCCCTTTCAAATCTGCTTTAGAAAAAGCTGTCTTTCACTCGTATCCAAAAGTATATTCAATAGAATGCAATGTTATTTCTGAAATGAAGCAGTCTTGCAATTTCATCTTTTTCTTGTAATATTTAATTTAGTCCTCTAATTTCAAAAGAAGCACAACGTCGTTTTTATGTTAAGAAATATATTTTGTTCTTTACTAGTCAGGAGGCCATTGAAAGCTTAGAAAATGACATTTTCAATTTAAAGCTAAGATCTTATGTCAAGCAGAAGGGAAGAGACAGAACGTTTTCAATCTCATCAGTTCTTTCCAGGTCCAGCTGAGGCTATGCATACATCAGAACATTACCATCCTGTTCTAAAACACTTTGAGTAGACCTACTCTAATGTATAAAAAGGAATTGCAACCAGGTACTTAAAGCTGTTATTTAAATCCATTTTCCTTTTCTTCCATTATTTTCCTCTTTCAACTGGAGTACAGCATCCAGCTAACACTTCTTCAAAACCACCAATGTATTGTTGTCATGTTAAATCATTATTCACATTCATCACGTTCAAGTTAAACATACAAAAGTATAAGCTTTCATAGTCCCTTCTAATCTGGTAATTTTCTTTTTTACTGAAGAATTAGTTCAAGAACCATGTTATGTGCATTTTTAAACTGTGTAGGCTAAAACAATTTATTTGGAGAAAAGAAAAAAAACATAATTTCCAAAGTCCTGCAAATTAAACTTGTGATGACACGTCGGGACATTGAGAGTGGACAGCAAGCGTTGCACAAGTCGCCCATCTGACTTATGGCTCACAGCGCCCTAAGGCTTTCCTCCTCACTCTGATCAGAGAACGAGGCGAGTGCACAGAGAGAAACTGCTCCTTCTGTCCTGCCTATTCATCATGTGTTGTATACATTTCTTAATGGCTCAACTTTTCTTACACATACTTCACTCAACAAATGACAAACCTATTGCTTATGCAGATGGCATTGCAAAACACATTAAGAATCAACACTATCTTAGTTGGTCAAAGTTAATATAAATAATACTTATTTTCAGATGAAAAAATAAAACCCAACCTACATTTAAAACTTAAAACATGATTAGGTCATGTTGCAGTAGACAAAACTACTGCATGTAGGTATGTAGAATTTGCAGCAGAAAATTCCCTTAAGTATTACATTAAGCATAAGACCTTGTTCCAAACCAGTTAAGTTAGAAAACTTAAAATCTTCATACTGGTATTTTGCTCACAGCTGCTAAACCTGAAATTCAGCACAAGATTTTGAAACAGGTCAGAAGGGAGACACAAGGAAATAAATCACTTTCAAAGTACTGTTCTACGTCTGTAAAAACGTTGATTCCTACTTTTGCAACTACCAGACACAACCAGTTTCCTTTCTGCCTTGCTCTGGTTTTTTAAATGAAAAGGCTGAGCTGAAGTAGGAGATGCTTCCCCCGTCTGAGGTTTATAAAACTGGTTACTTCTAAGCTCAAAACAGAAAAGGATTCCACCACATCTTTCTCGTCATTCTTTCAATAGTAAAGTTCTGTTTTCTCTTGTGTTGTTGCTTGTCTCCAATACTTCTAATGAAGCCTGGGCAACATACTGTCGGAAAACATCCAATTAAACAAACTACCCACAACAGGCCAAACAGAAATAACACAGGGGAGAAGTCTGGATGTATGTATTCCTACTCTTAGAAGTCTAATCTAAGGAAAAAATAAGTATGTTTGGTCTTATTGCTAACAGGTGAATCCCAATCCCTTTCCAAGATGTTTTTCTATTTAAATAGAACCTGGACAGGGAAAAGGAAAAAAAAAATGACCTCAAGAACAGGCTCTTGCCAGGCTCTATGTCTGGGGAAGGAAACAAGCGGCAGGCAGTTCTGGTTAATTACATTAGTCTTCTCTTAGAACTTAATTTTAATCAACTTTTACAGCTGCTTTCCTCTGCTGCCTTAAGTTACTCCTTCCTCCACACTAAGATGTTTAAAGCGTCCATTTCAGAGCACTTACAAGAGGGTTACTTTTGGAGTTAATAACTGGGAAGTCTTAGTTGGCTATCAGTATGGTTCACTAAGCTTTTGGGTTAAAAGGCCTTCTTTAAGGAACAAGATCCTACAACGCCGCCTGTCTGTAGGCCCAGGAACAACTACAAACAGTTATGAAACCAGATCACTAGGACAAATCCTAGGGCCTTCCTATCCCAACCACTACAACCAAGCATAAGTGCAAAGCAGTCGCTTCTTCCTCGTGTATTTGAAAAGAAAAAAAAAAAAGTCGGATCTGGTTTGATTATTTCTTACTAAGGGAGAACCTTATGATGTATTACGTATGCACGTAGAGCATCAAACAGAATTTTTATGTACTAAGCCATTTGTAAATGCATACGGATATAAGATCGGTTCATCCAAAATCTTTCATAAATCGAGTAAATTAAGATCACTTCAGCAGCCACAACAGTTTAAAAAAAAAAAGCCCTGCAGCAAAACAGTATGGAAAAGTACAGCTTCTCACGTGTCTCTCCCAGACACAAATACTTAGCGCCGAGTCCATTACAACCTTACCAGCACCCCTCCAGAACTACTCCACCTTAGGCTGTCAGAAAACTACCAACCTCGCAGGCGTCCCCCAAGAGACTCTCCTACCTATTATCTTACCCCTCCCGCTTTGGCTCCGCCCCCGCCCCGGGAATGAGGTGGCCTTACTGGCCCCGGAGAGACCACCCTCTGGCTCCAACGTGCAACCCGGGAATCGAACCAATCCCTCCTCCCTCGACCGTGAGAAGCATCCTAGGATAACAAGCTCCTCACCAACTCCTTGCACTGTGTGGTCCTCCCACCCCCACGTGTCAGCTACCCTCCCCCACATTCCCACACCTCACGACTCAGGCCGAGCAAAGAAAGGGGGCAGTCGACAGCCCGGTCCCCAAGACAGATCTTCCACCCAGAGGACTCGGTCTCACCAGTCCCCTCCCACCCTCGGCCCTCCAGGGCCCCCCTTCCTCCCTCCTCGAGGTGAAACCAGGCCCTTGCCTCAGAAACCTCCTCTTCCTCGTCGTCGTCGTCCTCCTCTTCCTCGCTGTTGTTGCTGCTGGTGCCGCCGCCGCCTCCTCCGCCGCCGCCGCCGCTGTTGTCGCTGTCGCTGCTGCTCTCGCTGCTGCTGGGGGGTCGGCAAGTCCGGGTCCGCTTGGCCTTGTGGTGCTGCTGCTGCGGTGGCTTCTTCTTCAGGAGCAGGTCGCAGACGCGCACCATCCCACGAGGAGACGAGGCCGAGCGAGCCCCGCCGCCGCCGACCTCCGCCGCTGCTGCTGCTGCCGCCGCCGCCGCCGCCGCGGGGGGGGCCGCCACTGCCGCCGCCGCCGGGGGGCTCCCTTCTCCCTCAGCCGCCGCCGGAACCGTCGCCTTCTCCATCCCCGCGGGAAGAGGGGGGGGCGCGGACGGGGGAGGGGCGTGGGGGGCTCCGCTCTACCGCGACTTCGGCCGCGCCGGGGCCGACACAGCGTTCCGGGCCGCCGCCGCCACCGCCTCGGTCACCTCTACTGCCGCCGCCGCCGCCGCCGCTCCGCCAGCTCTCACCTCGTCTCGCGATACTAAGGGCGGGGAGCTTGGCGATGGGAGGGAGGGAGCGAGCGAGCAGGAGGGCGGGAGGGCGAGGAGGGGGGGATGCGAGGCGGAGCGCGAACGCCGTGCCCGGGAAAGCCGAGCGGGCGTCCTGGAGGAGCCGCCGCCGGGGAAGGGCGCCTGGTGTGGCTTCCGCCGGGGAGACGGGGCCTGGAGCGGGGACGGCAGGCAGGGGGCCACGGGCGGCCGAGCGAGCGCCGGGATGGCTCGTCTTCTCGCTACTTCCCCCACACACAGCCCTGCAGCCCTCCCTCCTTCCTTCCTGGCTTCTGATTAGAACGCAGCCGCAGGCGGAAGCGCGAGTGACGCCATCAGCCCGCGCCCCGGCGGTCCGCGCGCGCACCGCCGCCTGCCCGTCTAAAGTGCGGATCGGACGGGCGTGGAGTCGGGGGTCCCCATCCCCCAGACCAGCGTGCGGGGTTCGGGGAAGCCGAGGCAGCGGCATGGAGAGCAGTGGGCCCGGGTGCAGTGTGCAGTGAGAGGCGAGCGCGGAAGCTCGGGACAGCTGTGCTAGTGGGAGGCCCGGCTTCCAGATCCGGAAGGTGGGGCCTCGCCCCGGACCTTCTGGACAGACTTTCCTGCCTGGCCACTTTCTCCACCGCCAAATCCAGAGGGCTTTGGATCTTCAGAGATGACTTCGTGTAAGGAGAGAGACTCCTGTCGGGCCCAAAACAAACTGAGCTTCCCCTCAACCATACCTTGCAGCGGTCATAGCCTCACTTTAATACCTCGCCAGAGTTTAGTCTCGGGTCATAGACTTCCTGAACCTGACTTTTACGCGTTTGTAATGTGAATTTAGTGGAGTCTAAGGCCATGCAGTTCAGAAGAGGTGGATATGGGAGCTTCAGAGCTATGCCATAATTCTATGCATCTCAGTCTGAATTCTGAGTTCATTTTAAGTACCTGGAAAACTTGCAGACCGTTTGAAATGTAACTTTCCTCTTGAAACAAAACCTCCAGTGTAGCCCAGGCTAGCCTTGAACTGGCGATCTTCCTCACTCCGCCTCCCAACTGCTGAGATTACATAGGTCTGCACACCCACCATGTCGTGTTTGTGTAGCTTATTGAACTCAGAATTAGCCATTTCTGGTCTAGTACGAGTAGTGGCATAAGGAAAAGGAAGCAAACATCAGAGACATGTGTACTGGCACGAGATAAAAACTGCCTCAACTGACAAAGTTGCCATTTTAAGATTGCTAAGTTTAGCTGAATGCCTGATTTTTTTTTTATTTTCTTCTTTTTAGCACTGGCATACCATATGAAATGTGGGCAGTTGCCAGTACTCTACAGAGTACCACAGAAGAATTGGTGATGACTAAATCAATTCATTCAAGCAAAAACTCTACATGTGCCTACTATGTGCGTAATCTATGAAATCAAAGTCTGTGTCTCAAGGGGCTGGGCTTTTATAGTGTGTGCTATGTAGCCATACATGCAACATGCTAACCATTTGCCTATTACTTTCCCTTGTGTTTGTTGCATTCTGGTGTAGAAAAAAAAACTATTATGTATCTTACAACCTTAGATTTCAGCTGAATCTTCTGCATTTTATAGTTTCTTCAGCACCTTTGTCTCTCCACTTGAATACCCTTTGCAATCTTTAAATCGCAGCCCCGTTTCATTGTATGAGTGACTTCACATTTCACAAGAGACTAAGGCCACTGACTACAAATTCCTTCAATTTTCCAAATGCTAGAAACATGATGATCTTTTGTCAGTATTGAGAGAATGGCAAAACTCCTCGCCCTTATGTGAGATCAACTCTCCAACTACAGTCTAGTTCCAGTTTCTCTCGTTGGTCTGGTTTTTTGGTTTTTTTGTTTGTTTTATGTTTTTCTGAGTTCAGTCCTTCACAAACTGTAGCTCATTTTTGTAACTTTTACTCAGTTTCATTCTTTCACGGTCATTTTCTTTTAAAAATAATTAGATCTGGTGTCTTTTGCTATCAAAATTTGCTCATCAACTCTTGATGGTCTTCTGAATCTGTCCTATCAAAAATGCTCTCTAATGTAATTTTATTATTTGGAAAAAAAATTTTGCTGTATGGTTTAGGAATGAGATGATGACCTTGTTGGGACTTGTCAGATAAGGCAAACTATTACAACAGTCAAATCCCCTGGTATGTCTTTTATCTATTTTAAATAGTTTTTGTACTTAATATTTTTTTATATTTTTCTCCCTTTGTTGGCTTTGTAGGCAATACTGACTGGCCATTTATTAATTTCTCCCTGGGCACACAGAATAAACCAAATCTCATGTTTTCTCATGTGCTTATATCCAAATGACTGAGTTCTAGAAAAAGTATGAACGGCAACAGTATGCTCATTTCCAGGCTTAAAGGAGCCTACTGAGCTTTTATGTTCCACTATCCTGATACCAGTGAGCATGTAACCTTGAAACCATGTGTTGCTCATCTTAGAATCTGAAGAGTGAGTAGCTCAAGCACTATTGTAACAGAAGGCCACCCCAGTTAGAAACACCCTTTTTTGTACTTCTTATAGGAAAGAAAATTGAGGTTTGAGAATTTTTATGTAATAGGAGCTTAACACCACTATGCAGAAAATCTATATCAGGAGTTGAATACTGCCAAGAAAATACTATGTCACATAGGTATCGAGTTGGTTGGTGACAAGTTAGCAGTGTGTTACAGTGCAATGTCTACTCTTCATCGGCCAAACTTAGAAGTATTTCTGCTCTGGCCTTTGCCTCCAAATCTTTCAACTAAAAGCTAAACTTAGAGATATGCAGCTGAGTTCTGTCTCCTCACCCTGATATGTCAGTGGGGAGTTCCACGCTAGATCTTAATTGTCCCACATCAGCGCCGTGTGCATGTTCATCGAGAGAGACAGGAAGTGATCAGGACCAGGCTCTTCCAGGGTTTCAGTGATTTTTTTTTTTCCTATTTCCAACTCTCCACCCCTTCACTTCCCAGATACAAGATATGATGTACATTTCCAATCCAGGGTTATAGTTTATTAACTTAGCCAGGTTTGCTACATGCAACACATGTAGGAACTCAAGGCATCAGATTAATAAATTATCTCTTGATTTTGGCTTCTAAACCACATTCACCAAACTCAAAACGATCAGCTGCCAACTAAAATTTCATTAGAATTGTGCTAACTGAAGTACCAAATCTTCCAAAGTCCCGTGATTGTTTAGTTCTAACATACTTTGTGGACAAACTGCTTCTCAGAGAGCACTAACATAAGGACTGTGAACCTGACCTGCTGGTTTCTGTGCCCTCACGCCGAACTTAGGCTTCACCAGGGAAATCTACACCACACAGCCCCCCAATGTTTAAGAAAGATGCAGTAATTGAATGAAACTTTGGTCTGTCTTCCATTTGAGAAGACAGTATTTCAGTTGTCTGTGGGATAATTCCCTTGTCTTGGACTGTGGTATTTTTGAAATTTTGTATAGAAAGAGCATCCAAAGAATAGGGTTTAGTGAACAGTTGGTCTTGGTTTTTCATTTGTTTTTTAAACCCATCTTTTCAGGAAATGCCTTTTGTCTACGTGAGAAGGCTGACAATTACATGATTCTTTTGTCTCCCTCCCACAAAGACACAGGTATAGGAGCCACACCGTGGTTTGGAAGTCAACAACAAAATGTTTGCTAAGGTCACCTAAGCTACTGACCTCCTTTGATACAGTGCAGAGGAAGCCCATCTAACCAGTAGTGAAAACATTAGGGATAGGTGAGAGTAATGGAGTCAGAGGCCAGATACTATCGTTTAAAACCCATAGGCCTTTGTGAAATGAACACTAAGTCTGCCTCTCTTCCCAACTGTTATGCCATCCTCACCTAAACTACTTTAAATAAATTCTTCATTGATCGTGACCTTGGTTCATATAGTTTTCTGGATAGCATAGATTCATTTTAGAGAATGTTAACGTCTTAGGGTTTCTATTGTTGTGAAGAGACGCCATGACCACGGCAACGCTTACAGAATAAAATATTTAATTGGAGTGGCTCTTCCAGGTTCAGAGGTTCAATCCATTATCATCAGGGCAGCAAGCAGGCAAATGTGGTGCTGGAATAGTAGCTGAGATACCTACATCTTGCAGGCAGCAGGGAGTTGACTGGGACATTGGGCAGTATTATAGGAAACCTCAAAGCCCACCCCCAGAGTGACACACTTCCTCCAACAAAGCCACATTTTCTAATAGTGCCACTCTCTATGATATTACGGGGGCCAATTAATCCAAACTACCACAGTTAACAAGAATCACCCCTCTCTATCTTAGTGCATTTTTTCATTACAAAAAAAAAATGCTGGAGGTGGGCCACTTTTATTTTTAAAAAGTTGTTTATTTAGCTTACAGTTTGGAGGCTGAAAGTTCAAGATTGGATATTCTTACTGGGTGGGCCTTTGGTGAATAACAGCACCATCTTGGAGTAAGCTCGAGAGCAAGACATCACTTCTTCAAACAAAAGAACTTTCAGGGAGTTTGTTGTAGAACATTAGTTTAAGATGTATTCCATTTGTTTATGTTGTGGAACATTTGTTTAATGGTACAAAGATGTGTTGTGTTCTTTTATGTTGCATTTGTTTAACTCTGTGAAGCTGTGTTACTGTGCCTGTTTAAAACACCTGAAAGGTCTGATAAATAGATGAACGGCCAATAACTTGGCAAGAAAGGATAGGCAGGGCTGGTAGGCAGAGATAATAAAGGAGAAATCTGGGAACAGGGGAGAATAATGAGTGAGAAAAGGGGCCGGCCTGCCATCCACACAGCCAGCCATGGAGTAAGAGTGAAAGTAAGATTACAGAAGTAATCAAGGAAAAGGTGCAGAGGCAAAAGGTAGATTGAGACAATTTAAGTGAAGAAAAGCTGGCTAGAAATAAGCCAACCTAATACCAGGCATCTCTAAGTAATAATAGGTCTCTGTGTATTTATTTGGAAGCTGGGTGGTGGGCCACCGAAGAGTAAAAAACAAGCAACAACAGGGTTTGGCCCAGTTTACTCTTGCTCATATGAATACAATCTTAGTCCCTTCAAAGGTAGAACCCTGGCTGATTTATATACCTCCTATTAGGGCCCACTCATTCAAATGTCACACTAACACATTATATTCAAGATACTCAGCCCACATCCAAACTACAGTATCCCACCATGAAATACTTAGTCATCTTCCTTTGAGAAACTGTACTGAACTTTATCAAGGAAGATGATGGGGTTGGTTGGTTGTGTTTTATGAGACAGGGTCTGGGAGCCCAGTCTGGCCTCAAATTTGCAAAGTAGTGGAAGCTGTCCTTGAGCACCTGATTGTAGGATTAAAAGTGGTCAAGGAAAAAAGCACCCTGCCCCCCCTAGACCAAGGAAAAACACCCTAACCCTGACTTACCCCAGGACCAGGGATTGAAACCCCACCAATCTTGAGCTCACCCCAAAGTCAGGCTGCAGAATCCCACCAATCGCGAGATCCCTGAGCACGAAATCCCTCCAATCCCTGAACTTGTCCCAGAATCAGACCACAAAAATCCACCAATCATAAACCACTCTGTAAAACTCCACCCTCCCCCCCTCAAGAAATCTTTTATAAAGTCTGTACCCGGTTCAGTTTGCCGCTGTTTCTCACCAGAGGCAGCCACTCTTCTGAATTCTTCCTTTCCAGTAAATCTCTTGAGTGAGGTTTGTTGTGTGGTGTGACATTTTTTGCAGGAAATGGAGCCCAGTTGTAACAACTTTTGCTGGAGCAGAGCAGCACTGTAACACACTTGCCTGGGAAACTTTCCCCTAGTGAAGCAGAGTTGTTACATTCTGAGGGACCTAAGCAGAGCTGATACAATTCCGCTGGGGAAATTGGCCGTTGCTGGACCAGAGTTGTTACACTTGCATTGGGGACACATTTCCTTGGATCAGGGCTGTAAGTTCCTAATTTACAGTGTCTTTGTGGTATTCCTTGGCTCCCAACTGCCAGGATACCTTCCCACAGGAGCTACAATGCTTACACTGACCCTCCTGCCTCAGCTTCAGCTTCCCATGTGCTGGGATTACAGACGTGCACCACCACACACAGTCTGAGATCGTAATTTTGAGCCCCAACGTTACCTGATGCTTAGGATATTAGCCATCTATTATTAAAGTTTCTAAGGATAGTCCCAATGTAAGAATTTCCAAAAGGTTTAGGGAAGGGAAAAAATAAAAGGTACGCAAGCATAAGCCAAACGATTACCTTATTACTGATAGTTGCCTGATGTTCCTCATTCATCACTAATAGAAATAAGGAAACAGAACTAAAGAGGTAGCTAAGAGTGCATACTGCTAGTACATGCCTTTAATCCCAGAACTCTGAAGGCAGAGCCAGGCGGATCTCTGTGAGTTCGAGGCCAGCCTGGTCTACAAGAGTTAATTCCAGGACAGGCTCCAAAGCTTCATAGAAACCCTGTCTCAGAAAAAAAAAAAAAAAAAGCACATGCCGCTCTTGCCTCTTGCATGCAATTTGAAGTGTCCATGTCAGTGGCTCATAGCCACCTATATTGACAATTCACAAACACTTCTAGCACACACACACACACACAATTAAAAATAAAACATCTTAAAACATTCAAATCACAAAAATGTGTGTATGTATACATACGCATACATCAATTAGGTTGCCTTCCATAATAAGAAAGATTTATATCTACAGTTCCCAGCAATGTTTGACAAAAAACACCATGAAGGGTTAAAAGAGAATTTGATCTCTGGATAGCCTTATTATGTGATTAGAAAACAGTTTAAATCACACATTCTTCACAGATTTAGTAATTATACTACTCACTTGCCTCTGCACATGTAGAAAAAGACCAGGAATGAATCATGAATCGTGATTCTTTTACTGAGAGCAACATCAATGGAAGCAGACAAGATTCTTTTCCCACCAGCATCATTGACCATTTTCTTTATTTCCCATCATAAACGTTTGACTATTTTATCTGTCTAGTTATTCTTACTAAGTGTTTTATAGGTCTTTCTTCTTCATGACTCTTAAACATCGAGAGTTCCCCCATAAGTTCAGATCTTTTCCCTATTTTTATTTTGTCTCTATATTTATAGTTCCCCCAACTATGCTTAAGGACAATGATTCTACAGCCTGTATTACTAATCCCACTAAGATCCAAAACTACCCGTGGATATTAGCATGTGTAAGCTAATATTTCCTAAACTTTTCCTCCAGTCTAAATATACTCAAGGCTACTAAGTCCTATCCCCATGTCCTAGCTAGTTTTATGTCAATTGATACAAACTAGAGTCATCTGAAAAGGGGAACCTAAATTGAGAAAATGCTTCCATACGATCTGTCTGTAAGGTACTTCTTTTTTTTAATTTTTTTAAGAAAGAAAACAAACTATCTTTTTTTCATTTTACATACCAACCCCAGTTCCCACTCCCTCCACCTTCCCCCCACCCAACCCCCCATCCTCTCTTCAGAGAGGGAAAGGCACATTGCTTTGAGGAAGGACCAAGGCCCTCCCTACTATAGCAAGGTATCCACCCAAAGAGAATAGGTTCCCAAAAAGCCAGTATAAGCAGTAAAGATAAATCCTGGTGCCACTGTTAGTGGCCCCCAGTCTGCCCCAGCCATACAACTGTCACCCACACCCAGAGGGTCTAGTTTGGTCCTATGCTGGTTCCTTCTCAATCAGGCTTGAGTTGGTGAGCTCCCATTAACTCAGGTAAACTGTTTCAGTGGGTGTCCCAATCACAGTCTTGACCTCTATGCGCATATTCTCACTCCTCCCACTCTTCAACTGAATTTTGTGAACAGTGCTCCCCTGCGGGTCTCTGTGTGAGGCATTTCTTAAATAGTGACTGATGGGGAGGGTCAAACCTATCATGGGTGTGACCAGCCCTGGGATAGTGGTCCTGGGTTCTATAAGAAAGCAGGCTGAGCAAGCCATAGAAGCAAGTCAGTAAATAACAGCTCTCCATGGCTTCTGCATCAGCTCCTGCCTCCAGGTTCCTTCCCTGTTTGAGTTCCTGTCCTGACTTCATTCAATGCTTGAAGCGCAATTAATAAAAACTCAGGGTCAGAAATTGGGGTTCAGCCTAAAGATATATCTATCACATATTCATTATATATTATAAATGAAGTTCTACAAAATGATAAAAAAACATTAATTTTTGTTTTTAAATCACACTAAATACAGCAGGGGTGCATGCCTTTAATCCCAGCCCTAGAGAGAATATAAGACGGTGATGGTGGGGTTTGGGGAGACAGTTTTAAAAGCAAAACAGCCAGTCACTGGCTCTTACCTTGACCTCAGTCTGAAATGGATATCCTGCCTTCTGGAATCTCAGGAGTTCTTAAAACTGTCTCCCCAAACCCCACCATCACCGTTTTATATTCTCTCTAGGGCTGGGATTAAAGGCATGCACCCCTGCTGTATTTAGTGTGATTTAAAAACAAAAATTAATGTTTTTTATCATTTTGTAGAACTTCATTTATAATATATAATGAATATGTGATAGATATGTCAGTTTACCTCAGACAGATTTTGTCCTGTAGCCAGATCTGACAGAAGACCATGCTACATTGTCATGACACTATTTCAAGTTAGATGCTTTTATACAGACATGCTTTATAAAATCCCAGAGTTTATCTAGTCTTATTCACTTATTTATGTCATTTGTTTTGGTTCTTTGTTTTTTTGTAGATTTTTTTAAAGTTTGACAGTTGTCTTAGTTATGGTTTCTATTGCTGTGAAGAGACACCATGGCTACAGAAACTCTTATAAAGAAAAAAAAACCATTTAATTGGGGTGGCCCCCTTACAGTTCAAAGGTTCAGTCCATTATCATCATGGTGGGGAGCCTGGTAGCATGGTGGTGTGCAGGCAGACATGGTGCTGGAGATGTAGCTGAGAGTTCTACATATTGGAGGGAACAGGGAATGGTTTAAAAGTCACACTGAGGGATGCTTGAGCAGAAGAGACAATGACACACTTCCTCCAACAAGACCACACCTCTTAACAAGCCATTCTCTATGAGCTTCTGAGGCTAATTACATTCAAACACCACAACATTTGAGCTAAAAATTAGCATTTTACCCAAAGTAAAAGATTTTTTTTTTTTAGTATACTTTCTATGTACCAGGCACTGTGTTAGTTGGGAAAATGGTTAGCAAACCAGACACAGTCCTCACACCTTGAAGGAAGTACTGTCCAGTCAGCAAGAGATACATGAGACCACTGAAAAGCTGACCTGGGAACTTCTGTTTGGGGATGTGGGACTTCCATGAAGTAGAACAGAGGGAAGACAATCATACTTTGATGGCTGAAGACACTGCAAGATATATCAATAGACCCTACTTTGAACAGAGATCTATCATAGGAGGTGCTTAGGAGAGAGAAAGGGAGAAGGAGGAGAGGGCAAAGAATGTATTTAGACAAAGAGCATTATGAAAAAAAAATCTCTTTGAAATGGAGGCGTGGGGGCCAGTGAAAGCAAAGCCAGTTACCACCAAGCCTGAAGACCTGAGTTCAATCCCAAGGACCCTCACAGCAGAAGGAAAACCAATTCCTACAAGTTGTCCCTGACCATTATCCATGAGCTGTGGCATGTATCTGCCCATACATGCATGCCTGCATACGTGTATGCATGCACAGGCACATGTGCATATGTGCACACAAACATGCACACATGAAATTAATTAATTAAAAACTTATTGAGAAAAGGATGTACTGGCTTGGGGTGTGACTCTGTGGTAGTAAAGTTTTTACCTAGATGCAAGAAGCACTGAAACTGAACCCTAGCACCAGAACTAATAAATCAATAAATAATTGGATTAAGCTATAGTACGAGATTAGAAGCATGGGAAATGAGTGAAAACCATTGACAAGATGAATCTGGAAAGCCGTGAGAAGACAGATCACACAGGCCTCATGCTAGGGGGCTTAGCTTACATATTGAGATGGACTCCCCCTCTCCTCTCTCTCTCCGATTTATTCATTCATGACTGTAATCTTTTTTTTCTGAAAGCCATGTCCTTTTCTTTTGCCACTCATGTGTCGCACGAATTCTGATTGGTCTTAATAATAAAAGCCCTGAGTCAGACATTGGGGGGGAAAGCTAAAAGATCAGAGAAGCAAAGCAGTCAGCCACTATTACTTCTATAAAAATCTTCAGAACCAAGGGGCAAGATCTTGTCTCCATAAATCCTCAAACTGAATACCTTGAGCTCCTGTCTCCCTGACCTTATCGTCCTCTCTCCTCCCAGCCATATCTCTTCCCGCCTCCACCTCCCTTGTGCTGGCATTGAAGGTGTGAGCCACCACCACCTGGTTCTGTTTCTCTTTAAGACTGGCTCAATTTCAAGTATCCCAGGGTGACCTCGAACTCACAGAGATCCATCTACCTCTGCCTCCTGAGTGCTGGGATTAAAGGTGTGGCACCGCCTGACCTCCATGGCTAACTAGTGGCTCACTCCACACTCTGATCCTCAGGCAAGTTTTATTTGCCATAGCACAAAGAAAACGTCACCACACTCAGGTTACATGCTCCCCTTTGCCCTCTGGTCACTGTTTTATAAAAGTAATAATGTTTTTAGTTCACTACAGACAAGTTAAATTTCTTACGCTGGGGTCTAGGGAATGAAAGTTTAGTTCTAGAATACACTGTAATGAACTCCTGAGCACTTTAGAATAGTTGAACTGCGACATAAATAATTAGCTGTTGTTTGTTATGCAGCTCAGTCTGGCTTCAAACTCTCAATCCTCTGAATCTGGTTTCCCAAATGCTGGGATGGCAGGCACATGCCACCATGCTATTATAGTTACAGCTATTATTTTAGGCTAAATTTTCTTTTGCACAAAATTTTATTTAGACTGAAATTAAAATCAGTATTGCTTTTCTGCATGTCCTCTCTCTACATGTCCTAGGCTGGGTAAAGGGAAGCTAAAGGTATGGGAAAGCTTAGAGATGAGTGGAAAACCCAGAAAGAAAGGAAACCAACCCAAGGGTAAGGAACAACAAAATAATGTGCATTGAGTCTTGCTCACTGTGCAAATGAGCAGCCCACAGTTAAGTTTTGTGTTCCAGTTTATGTGGGTTTAGCAACGTCTGCTTTTTGCAAGACTTAAAGTGGATATTGCATAGACACCTGTCTAGCGATGTATGTGTTCCTAAATTTTGTACCTTTTGAACTGAATGTCTGGAGAAATGTTTTCAGGGTGCAGATTCAGAACAAGTTAGAATATTAACAAAATTATCAAAGGAACAATTGTGAACTTGTATGTTTCTCAAGACAAGCCCACTGGAAACTTGGGAAGCGATCTGCAGATAGAGAGAATTAGGGAACTTGGAGAGCATAATTTATGTGTGTTGTGTGAGTGTGCGGGGGTGAGGGAACCTTCAGAGGCTCCTGGCGCTGGAATTGCAGGCAGTTGTGAGTCACCCAGCATTGCGTGCTGGGAACCAAACTCATATCCCCTGCAAGAGCAGTACAGATTCAACCTCTGAGCCATTTCTCTGGTCCTAGAATCTAGGGAATTTTAAGGGAAGAGTACACCCACTGAAATTCATACAAGAAACCAACCAGATGTCCTCCTAGAACCCCAAATATGCAAGTATTTAGATCATACCACTTAATCAAGAAAATAAAATACAAGTATTTGTGTCTTCACATATCACCGTAGTTTTAAAAGGCAGGCAGAGTTTCTACAGCATGTATTAAGCTTAGAAGAGGCCACTCTGTGCTCAAACAAAACAACTGTTTTTAGATTGGGCAGAAGAGTAAGCTCACAGGGAAGACTATTGCCTCAAGATTGGCGAGAAGGGCTGGTAGGCGAAGACAGCTTGAAAAGAGGAGATGTCTGTGGGACCCAGTGCTTGGTTAGGAAAACCTCAGCTGTAACTCATGAGCTTGCTGGAGACACAGCCTGGACAAGCCTGAGAGTTCAGACATTCCAGGGGAACAATCACTCGGGAGAGAGCGTACACTTCCTTCTCTAGGCACTATCAGGTCCTATTTCTATGCAGAATAGAGAAAAACCTTCTTCCTGTTGGGGGCTGGGAAGGGGCATACTTTCGAAATACATCAGAGCATTCTGGTATCAGAATCCTGCCCTCAGGAGAAATGACCTAACTTGCTGAGTTTCATCAAAGCAAACAATTCCAGATGCCTCTTATGGTAGAGGGAAATAAATATCTGCCTAGGGGTTATTTAGTTTACTGGTGGGAGAGTTCACAGGGTCTGACTACAGGCCCACTAACAGCTAGAGACTTGATCATAAAATGGTGGATGACTCCTCCCACCTCCCACGACATCTCTACAGTTTCCTTGACTCCAGTATACCATGGTCACCTTTCAGCAAAATTACATGGCATCAAAGGCAAAGGACCTTGTAAGCTTTGACAGGAGGCTTTCTGATTTTTGTCTGTTTCCCTACAAGTTCTAGCAATGGAAGTAGAATAGTTTTAAATGCATGCTTTGGAGATGACCTAAATTTAGCGGTACCTTCCTGACACTGGCAGGGTTGGTGCTCCCTTGGTAGTCCTCTTCTAAGACAGAGCCTCAGTTATTAATTTTGGAAGATTACCTGAAATCCATTCCATCTATCCAGCACAGGAAAATCTACACCCATTTAATATCTTGTAATGCAACCCTTTCTGTTCAAACTTGAGTGTTTTCTTCTCTCTATGGCTTTACCTTCACCAGTTGAGTGGTACTCCAAGTGGCTATAGATGACTGTCTCTCAAGATAATGGGAGTCTCAGGGTGATGGTCCTGTAGGTAAAGGCCCTTGTCACTAAGCCTGACCTCAGTTTCATCCACAGGACTCAAATAATGGACAGAGATAGCGCAGACTCCTGAATGTGGTGCTCTGACCTGCATGAGACAATGCACAAGCACACACATGTGATAAATAAATGCGTTTAATTAAAACTAGGAGCTGTGATTGGTTATCTGATTTCAGTGTGTTCACGGTAGCAAAACATCTTGTAACATCAATGGATGATCAGAAATCTTTATTTAAATGATCACTGAGGATGTCAAGAGTGAAATGGCTACCGAGTACAAGGTTTGGGCAAACAATAAGGCAACAATGAGAATGGGGAATGCAGAGTTCTGGGACAGACTGCCTGCTTTTAGCTATACCAGAGTGAGGGGAAAGGGGAGGGAGGGGGAGAGGAAAAGAAGGAGGAAGAGAAGAAGGTAACAAGAGAGAAGGAAAAAGGCAAGGAGGGAGGGATGGTTGCTTAAATAAAGATCACAACAAACTCAGTATTTTCAATCAAAATCTCTGAATCTATACACAAGAAAGGAGATTTAAGGAGTTTCTTTAAAAATAAGGCTAAAAGCAACTATTTCGTCTTTAGGTACCAAACCATCATATCTGAAAATGATATGCAAAGTATGATATTCCTGAAGATGCGGATGTTCCCTTTTGTTCCTAGTTTTCTGAGAGCTTCCATCTGATAGAACTTTTGCAACTTTAAGTGTTTTTTCTGTATTCATTGAAATAATCTTATGATTTTTCTTTCTTAGTCTGATAAATCACATTGATTCACTTTTGAATATTATATCAAGTTTATACTCCTGAGATAAATACCTTTTAATCATGATGTATTTTATTACCATTGGTTATCAAAGAAACTGTTTTGGCCAATGACTTAGTAGAGTAAAGCCAGGCTAGAAATCTGAACAGAGACATAGATAGAACGTAGGTAGAGTCAGAGAGATGCCATGTAGCTGCCAAAGGAGACAGCTACCAGCCAGAACCTTACCCGGTAAGCCACAGCCTCAAGGCAATATACAGATTAATAGAAATGGGTTAATTCAAGATGTAAGAGCTAGCTTAAAATGTGCCTAAGTCATTGGCCAAACAGTGTTGTAATTAATATAGTTTCTGTGTGTTTCTTTGGGTCTGAGCAGCTGGGAAACAAATGAGCAGTCCCTGCCTACAATGTATTATCACTTTGTATATTATCATTTAACTTACTAAAATTTTGTTAGAAATCCATGCAAGTGTGTTCATGAGAATTATTGGTCTGTAGTTTTATTATAAGGTCATTGGTTGATTTGGGTATCAACTTTGTCCTCAAAGAAAGAGTCGGGAAAACTTCTTTCTCACCCATTTTTAGAAAGCTGGGGTAGAACTGGTGTTGTTTCTTGCTTCAGTGTTTTGTTCAATTTATCAGTGATTTCATATGAACCTAAAGTTTTCTTCGTGGGAAATTTTTATTTTAAATTCAAATTATTTAATAACTAAGGAATTGTTTATGTTACTCTTTACTTTATAGTAAGCTTAAGTCATTGTTGTCTTCCAAAAAGTTTATTTAGTGTAACTCCTTCATCTCTGATGCTACTATTTGCTTTGAAATATGTATGATTTTGTTTTAATATAATATACCAACTTTCTTTTCATTACTACTACTCTGTTTTCTTTAAGATTTACCATATCTTTTGTCTTAGTTATGGTTTCTATTGCTGTGAAGAGACACCATGACCATGGCAACTCTTTGAACCGAAAAACATTTAGCTGGATGGCTTACAATTTCAGAGGTTTAGCCCATTATCATTGTGGTGCAACATGATGGCATGCAGGCAGAGATGGTGCTGGGGCAGTAGCTGAGAGTTCTTACATCTTAACTAACAGGCAACAGGAAGTGGTCTGAGACATTGGGTGTGGTTTGAACATGAGACCTCAAAACTCATCCCCACAGTGACACACTTCCTCCAACAAAGCCACACCTACTAATAGTGCCACTCCCTTTGAGGGCCACTTTCTTTCAAACCACCACATCAATTAACTCTTTATTGTGGGTCTACTTTTTACATCTGTGTGTGGGTATGTATGCATGAGCATGGGTGCTCTCATAGGACAAAGGCATCTGATCTCCTGAAGTTGTGAGCCACTTGACATAGGCACTAGAAGTCAAACTCAGATCTTCTGGAAGACCAGTACATACATTTAACAAGTGAGCCATCTCTCCCATCTTTGGATTTTATATTGGATGTTTCATTTTGAGGATTTCACTTGACAAAGATTAACCATTTCTGTTTAATGTAATTATCAATTAATAATTTGACTTAATACTGCAATATTATTCTTTTTTCACTTATTTCCCCTTTTTACTTTCTTTTAATTTGAAATAATGATCTTATTACATTTGAAAATTGAATTTGTTTATTTATTTTGTGTTCATGCATGCCGTGGCTTGTGTGCAGAGATCACAGGACAACTTGCAGGAGTGAGCTCTCCTGTCTACTATGTGAGTCTTGGGGATTAAGCTCAGGTTGTCAGGCTTGGCAGCAAGTGACTTATTTACCTACTGGAAAACACACACACACACACACACACACACACACACACACACAGAGCGAGGTATTCACTTTCCTCCTCAAAAGACCCTGCCTCAAAAAAAGTTAATTATCTTTATTACCTTTTAAAGGCATTTGGATAAAGACACCTTTATACTATCCATGTGATGGCCATTTCTGGTGCTCTCCATTTCTTTTTATCAAGTTTGGATTCCATTTAGCATTATTATTTTTAATTATTGCGAATTTTGCTAAAAAGTCTTCCTCCACCATTTCTTTTAGTGTGCTTCTGCTGGTGATTTCATGAAAGATGAATTCTTTCATCTTTTAAACAATGTCTGAAAAAATATCTTCATTTCATTTTTTGCTTTTGAAGGCTATTTTAATGAATAAATACTTGAGATTGATGGGGCATTATTTTTAGTACCTTTAGTATATTATTATTGTCCTTGCACTTGAATTCTTTCTGATAAGAAGCTGATTCTCATCTTTGTTCTTTATATCGAACACCTTTTTTCCTTTGAGAGACATATAATTTTCTTTTTACTACTATTTCAATGAAATTTTGCTGTTAACCAATATTGCACAGGAATAAACCAATATTTGTTCTGGGGGTAAAGCTTGCCACTGAGGCAAGATTTTTCTGTTGCCCTGTCGCGTTCCAAAGTTTAGAATCTAAGCTGAGGCTTTCCCCTCTGACTGCTGAGAGCAGCCATTCAACCGGTCCTCAGGAATCCTACAAATGCTGTTCACTCTAGTCCTCATGAGTCGTCCCTCATGCATGTAGGTACTGTCCTCACACGCATGACTGGTATTCACTCGGACATTTAAGGGCCCATTCTCTTGAGATCTTGGAGGTCCTTCTCTGCAGTTTCCTTTTCTGGGGTTCTTCCCCAACAACTCTGGTCTTCTTAGCATGCCTAGATTCCAGATTTCTTTTCTCTACATTCTAGAGAAAAATTTCTAGACACTTTGTTAGCATTATGCTGTGGCTTATCTCGTTTGTTTTGTTTTCTTCTGATGGCATCACTGTCCTTGATTGTCTGATACCCCTTGTCCTGGAAGTCATTGCTCTGTAATTTTGACTGTCTTCCTCTAGCTGTTTTAAGAAGAACGGCAAATCTAGTCCTCTTTTACTTGTTTTGACCAGAAGCAAAGTCCAAATTGAGTTTTTAAAGTGGACACACATGACACACCTTCTTACATTATGCCTCTCTGATATTTTCAGTTGTGAGCCTAATCTTTAACAGCTGAGCCATCTCTCTAGCCCATACTATGCTTCTCATAATACACTTCTCACTGTTCTTAGGATAAAGCCCATATTTCTTAGGAAAGTCATCAAAACTCATTAGTTCTCACTTATCACAAGCCACATTTTATGTCAGCCAAACCAGCCACCTCTCATTTGTTCAGACTCAACAGGCACCTCTTCTGCCATTACTCTACCTTTTACATAGTTACTTATCTGTATTCTTCAGCATTTTCCTGAGTATTATTTTTCAGGGAAATTATCCTCAGCTTCCCCCAGTAAGTTGTATATATGAGTTGGATTTCATTATAATGAAATGCTTGATGAAGGCAAAGTTTTCAAGGAAAAGGGGTTTATTGCTCATAGTTTTGGAAGACCAGACAACCCCATCATCCAGGCAGTTTAATCTTTGATGAGAGCCCTCTCGGTTATAACACATCATAGCTGATTGCATCGTAGGAGGAACATATGTGGGAACAAGACATCATATCTCAGAAATGGAAGCCAAAGAGGAGCTTGGGTTTCATGACCTTTGTCAAAGACTTTGAACTCACCCAAGCATCTCTTCCTAGGTCTCATCTCTTCAAATCACACCTCCCAATATTTCTATATTAAGGTCAGGGTCTCAAGACATGAACTTTTTTCAGACAAACACAAACACTATCCAAAGCATAGCATGATGGTTTTATGACTGTCCCTAAACTTTGAAATCAATGCTAATATTGAGATGCTGTAATATATTGAATAATTTTTGAGAGTCTTTCAAGTTGTGTGTTCTATAGTTCCTACTAGGGGAAGGTTTGGGACAAGTTAGGGTGAGTATCAGACAATGAAGGACATTGGCCCCAGAGGTAATTAATAGGGTAGGTTAATTGATTATCTACAACAGCTACAAGAAAAAGGAAGCAGAAATTAGGCACAAATGATTGACTGAAGAAAAAGTACAGAAGTTAAGTGATTGAAATTAAGTGATGCAAGGAGTCAATGTTGGAGAAAAGGCCAGTAGACAATTGACAATCATGTATTGAGTCAATACAAGGTTACAATGATGACAAAGGGCAAGACACAATCAACTGAAGCACTTAATGCTCTAGAAGTGAGGGGGTTAGACTGCCTGAAGATCTCTATCATTACACACAAATCATGTGATGGCTGTGAGGGAGGTCAAATTATAGGGAATACATACACACATACATACATACATATATAATACACACACACCCTTGGCTCTCTCATGTTGTACATTCATTTATTTTTGCACTAGTCACAATAGCTAAGGTATGAAATAAGCCTAGATGTCTTTCAGCAGATGAATGGATAAAGAAAATGAGGCATATATATGCAATGAAAATTTATTCAGCTCTAAATAAAGATGAAATCATGTCTTTTCTAGGAAATGAATAGAACTAGAGAGCATCATGCTAAGCAAAACAAGCTACGTCTAGAAAGACACATCCTACTTTTCCCCTACTAGTCAGAGTCTAGGCTTGAAGACCTATGAATGTAAGGAGAGCTGAAAAGAAGAGGAAGTCGAGGGGGAGCGTTGCTTTAAGGGCCGAGGGCAGATATAAACGGAGATTAATGGGACTGGGATGCATGATGTGAAATCCATAAAGAATTAATAAAATAGTTTTAAATATTAAAAAAGAAAGGGGAGAGGAAGTGGTCTAAAACAACAAGGACTGTATAATGGGGAAACAAAAATAAAAATAATAGAAATTTTGGGGCTGGAGAAATGGCTCAGTGGTTAAGAGCACTGACTGCTCTTCCAGAGGTCCTGAGTTCAATTCCCAGCAACCACATGGTGGCTCACAGCCATCTATAATAAGACCTGGTGCCCCCTTCTGGCATGCGGGCACACATGGAAGGAATGCTATACAAATAAATAAATCTTTAAAAATAATAATAATAAAAATTTTACAAGTTTTTTCATATCCAGAAAATTCATAAGAGAAAAGAAATCAGAAAGAGGAATTTGTGTGCCCTAAATTAGCCCAAATTGGCATATCCCCAGGCACTGCCTGTCAGGATCTTCTCAAGATTCCTAGGCATATGCCTCCTTGGCTCCACCTTTGCACTCGTTGAACCCACAGTCCATCTGGATCCTGACTCTGGCTCCAGTCCTGATTTGTAGCTATGCTCTTGTCCTTTGTACTAGACTTTGCTGTGTTTGTTTTTCTATTTCTGACTCTTGGCTTGCTCAAAAATGTACTAATGGTCCCTCTCACTTCAAAGCACCTCATTTTTATTATTCTGCAAGGACCCAACAACCATTCCTGGTCGTGAGCCACCAACTTACTAAAAATCAGTGGACCTTACACAAAAGATTCACATCAGTGGCTATTTCTATAGTTTTATTTTACCCATATTATCCTTGCAGATGAAGTGCTAGCTACAATGGCAAAGTCCAGATCCCCGTCTACTGTGTATTTTGGCTTTTTCTCTCCAGCAATGGGAGTGAGTGCAAAGGCACTGGGTTCTCAGTGGAGACCTAGAGCCACAGTTACAAAGAAACTCGGTATATAGATGATGAACCTCAAAGTGAAAGGCTTCTGTCTTATGGATCAAAAAGCTTGTCACTGTCTGGATTAAGACATAGTACTGAATGTTCTGTAGGTAGCTATTGTGAGAGGAGTCATGGAGTCTGCTCTGCATCATCTCCCTCATGTTCAAGATTAGTGCACTAAACTTTGGTTTATTTAACATATTTATTGAGAACCTACCATGTATGTACTGAGTATGGGACTAGAAGTTAATACAACAGTGACTAAATCAAGCATGGACTCTGATATTACTGAGCTTAAATCATGCTACTTTCAAAGAGATGAAAGAGTTGTTACCAACTCCAGTGTTAAGGAAAGATGTTGCCAGATGAGTCTAAACAGCAAACAAAAGCTAATGGTAGGGTCTGGAGGAATGGCTCAGCAGTCAAGAGCACTTATTGCTCTGCCAGAGGACCACAGTTCAGATCCCGGGACCTATGTCATGTGGCTTACAACCCCTATAACTACAACTCCAAGGCATCCAATATCCTCTTCTGGCTTCCATGGGCACATGCATGCTTGCACAATGCACACATACACACATACATACATACACACAAACATTAAAATAAATGAAAAGAAAGACAGTCATAAAGGGTTATTGTAAGGATTTCTATCAATGGAAGGTAGCCTGGTAATAAAGTCTATTACAGAGTGTACTGTGATTTGTGCTATGGAAGATCATATTAGTTGTCTATGTGGAAGTGGCCCAAAGGACGTGTGGCAATCAGCCAGGACCTGATTTGCCAGATCCAAGAAAGATACTATGCTGTCTTAGACCATTGTGTAAGCATGGGAGGTAACTACAAGTGGTGGAATTCAAGTCAAATGTTAAAGTTTAGTATATAAGTTTTGCGGATGGGTTAGAAATTAAATAAACTACTGTTCAAATCACGGATGTTCCAACTAGGCCGTCGGTTTTAAAAAATCATCTTCTCTCAAACTTTTCTAAGAAAATGAAAGTCGTCAGAGAACAACTTCCTTCTTACCTGCTGACACATGTGCATTTAAAAGGGGCTGCAAGGAGGCTGTGTCTTCAAGGGAGAGAGTGACTCCAGTTAGAGTAGAGGACAAGCCCAGGCAAGATTCTAAAGGTGTGCAGGAAATGCCTGCAAGAGACTTGGCTGCCATTCTGAGCTCTTTCCTAAAATCTGGAGGCAGAGTAGGGGGTCTATTGACCTGCAGGAAGGAGGGCTGGGTGGCATGCAATTTGTATATTATAAAATAAAAGGCAGCATAGGTGAAAAGCACAGATTTTTTTTTTTTTTTTTTTTTTTTTAGGAAAGCAGCTAGTGGGAGGTAATGAGAAGATCCGTGGCTAGATATAAAACCAGCTACTCATATAGTAGGCTTACATTTGCTGCGTGGAGACATCGGAGACTTGTGTGGTGCCAGATGGTGGCAGCTATGAAAACTGCAGAAGCTTTGTATCGGGAGATGTCCATGTCTACTTTGGGTTAGTTTGGATCTCCTCCAGGATTTGACTGATAGCAAAGATAGTGGTGTGCTGTGCGTGAGGAAACCAATGGGAATGCATCTATATTTTCTGAAAAAAGGTAATGAGAGTTCACGGGAGTCGGGGGGACACCCAGATCTCCCTGGGGAGGGGGAATAGAAGAGATTGCGTGAGGGAACTGAGGACAGGTGGGAATGGGAACATGAGTAATCAGGTTGCGGGAGCACGGTGGGAGAGTTCTGAGGGGGACTGCTGAGGGGGTATTTCCGGGTGGGGAGGGGAGCCTGGCACAGGGGAATCTCCCAGGAGTCTATGGGGAGAACCCTAGCTTAGACTCCTAGCAATTGTGGATAAGTAACCTGTGTTCGGATGGACGCCTCACCCCAGCCCCTGTCATCCATATATCCAAAGAGTCTGGAATGTTTGGGTGGAAGTTTCGCCTTAAGCCCCCGCCCCTGGGAGGTGCCTCAGACCAGACTCCGCCCACGAGAAAGCCCGCCAACCGATGACTCCTCCTCAGAAATGCTCAAGACCGCTCCCACAGGGTATTTAAACTAGCCTCTACTCCAGAGAACAAACGTGGTTTTCCGGTCTTCCTCTCCTGTCTCTTCTCTAGGGGACTGGAAAACCATCCAGGAGCATTTGTATCCATTAAACATGAGCTTTTTCTAATTTGGTCTGATTTGGTCTGCTATAGATTATTGCATCGGTGGAGAGGCTTATTCGGGTAGGGTGCAGAGACTTTTCAGCCTGAACTGGCCATTTCCTGTGACCAGATTGGTTCCTGGCCCAATTGTCATCAGAGAAGCATCATTTAGCAAGGAGGCAGATGCAGAGACCCACAGCCAAACATTAGGCAGTATTCGGGAAAGTTGCCAAGGAGGAGTAGGAGAAAGAGTGTAGAAGCCAGAGGGGTCAAGGACACCACGGGAAGTCTCACACAATCAACTAATCTGGGCTCATAGGGGCTCACAGAAACTGAATTGACAACCAGGGAGCCTGCATGAGATGTACTAGGCACTCTGCATATATGTTACAGTTGTGGAGCTTGGTCCTCTTATGGGACCTAACAGCGGGAACACAAGCTGTCTCTTACTCTTTTACTGGCTAGTGGGACCCTACTTCTCATACTGATTCACCTTGCCCAGCCTTAATACATGGGGAGGAGCTTAGTCTTACTGCAACCTGCAACTTGATGTGCCATATTTTATCAATACTCAAGAGACCTGCCTTTCCCTGGAGATGAAAGAGTAGATTAGGAGTTGGAAGAGGTGATGGGGGGTAGACGGGGAAGAAAGGGGGGAGGCTGTGGCTTGAATATAAAATAAATAGATGAAAAGAAAAAGAAAGAAAGTAAGTAAGTCATTATACAGTTAACTTCTCTGTAAGATTGGTGACTAAGCCACATGATTTATATATTTTTTATATTTATTTACATAAAAATATATAACTATGTATTCATGAAAATTTTCTTAAGATGCTGAAAGGAGAAATTAAGGAAGACACTGGAAGATAAGAAAGCTTCCTATGTTCATGGATAGGCAGAATTAATTTTATGAAAATAGTGATGTCACTAAATGCAGTCTACAGAGTAAATAAACTTCCCATCAAAATCTCAATGACATTCTTCACAGAACTAGAAAAAAAAATCCCCAAACTCACAAGGAAGTACAAGATTTAATAGCCAAAGAAATCCAAAGTAGAAGAGGCAATATTGGATCACAATACCCAATCTCTAATTATTCTATAGAGTCATGTAACAAAAAGAATGGTTTTGATACAAAAGGTGACATGCAGAGCAAAACAAAACAAAAAATAGGGCCTGGAGTGGTGGTTCACGCCTCTAATCCTAGCACTTGAGAGGTAGAGGCAGGGGGATCTCTGTGAATTAATGACACTAACTCTGCCTCTCATTCTGCTCAAAATGAGCTCTGGATCAGAGACTCTAATGTAAGGGTTGTAATGTGTGCACACCTAGAGGAAAGCGAAGGGAGAACGCTTGAAGATGGAGACTAAGTAAGGAGCTTCTGAAAAGGGATCCAATGGCACGGGAATAATCTCAAACCCCAACACACGGGATGGCATTAAATAAAGAAGCTTCTGCACAGACAAAAAATCAGCCAAGTGAAGAGACAGTTTACAGAGCAGGAGAATAGTCTTTGTCAACATGGGATTAATATCAAGGATATATAAAATAACTATAGAAATTAAGTACTACCCTCCTGTATCATTCAATCAATAATTATGCTAATAAACTGGAGTTTTTAAAAGAAGAAACACAAATGGCTAATAAATACTTGACAAAATGTTCAACATCCTTTGCCACTAGCAAAATGCAAATTAGAACAGCTTTGAGATTCTATGTCATCTCAATCAAAATGTCTATCATTTAGAAAATAAGTAACAGCAAATCCTGGCACGGATGTGGTGACAAAGAATCCTTAGTTGTTTTTTGTTTTTTTTTTTGTTTTTTTTTTTTTGCTGATGGCAATGTCAACTTGTCCAGCCACTATGAAAATCAGTAGAGAAGAGAGAGAGTGTGTGTGTTGTAGGGGCTGCTTGTTCATTTCCCAGCCACTCAGACTCCCGAAATAATCACACAGAAACTATATTATTTAAATCCCTGCTTGGCCAATCACTTAAGTGTATTGCTAGCTATCTCTTACATCTAGAATTAACCCATTTCCATTATTTTATATTTTACCATGAGGCTCATGGTGTATGGGCAAGGTTCCAGCTGGTAGCTCTGCGTCTTTCCCCTCTGGAAGCTACATGGAATCTCTCTGACTCTGCCTTCTTTCTCCCAGCATTCAGTTTAGTCCCCCCCCCAGCTCTACTCTACCCTATCACAGGCCAAGTCATATTCTTTATTCATTAACCAATAAAAGCAGCACATATACAGAAGGACTTCCACACCTAGAGAGACAGAGAAAGAGAGACAGAGACAGAGAGAGACAGACACAAAGACACACAGAGAGACAGGAGAGAGTGAAAATAGAATTACCACATGACCCAGCTATACCTATCTTGGGTGTACACCCAAAGGTCTCTATATTAGCATACCACAGAGATACTCATGAGTCATGTTCATTGCTATACTGTTTACAACAGCCAAGAAATTGAACTGGCTTAGATGTTTATCAACAGATGAATGGATAAAGCAAATGTAATAGATATATATACACATACATACATATATACACATATATGTCATATGTATACACACAATATATGCTGGTTTTACATTTATCGACTGATTGTGTCAGTGTGTGCCATGTTGCACATGTGGTTATCAGAGGACAGGATTTATTTCCTTCTGCTATGTGGGTCTGGGAATTAAACTCAGGTCATTAGGCTTGGCAGTGAATGCCTGTACCTGCTGAGCAACTCCATTGTGACATGTTCATAAATATATAATATGTATATTGATCACATCAATGCCCCTCTTGTCCTTCCCAATGATCCCATTCTTCTTTCCAAATAGGTCTCCTTCACCCTCTACTTTTGTGTTCTTTTCTTTTCAAGGTCTAGATTCCACAGGCTTATTTAGCTTAACAGGATGATTTCCAGTTCAGTCTATTTTCCTGAGATGACATGATTTGTGTGTTACACTTCTTTATTCACTCAAGTGTTGGTGGGTTCCTAGGCTGTGATGTGGAAGGTGATACATGTTGTGAATATGTTTTATAGTCCTTGGTTATTAAAGAAGCCTCTTTCAGCCAATGGCTTAACAGAATATAGCCAGCCAGAGAGAGAGAGAGAGAGAGAATAGGCGGATCAGTGAGAAGCCATGTAGCCACCTCCACCAGAGCCCACCGGAACCTTGCCAGTAAGCCACAGCCATGCAGCGATACACAGATTAATAGAAATGGGTTAATTTAAGATATAAGAGTTAGCCAGAAATACGCTTAAGCTATTGGCCAAACAGTATTGCAAATAATATAGTTTCTGTATGTTTATTATGGGACCAGGCAGGACAGAAACCTCCGCCAACTGGGCTGACTTCGTAGTTTGGCTAATGTGGGCATGCAGGTTATCTCTGTTGCATGCTGACTGCATTTCTTCCAACTGTGCCATCAGGAAAGTATTGCTGGAGCATTCAGAAGTTCTGCTTTTATTTTTGAGCAAATTCTCTGCTGATTCTCACAGTGGTTGGATTCGTTTCCATTCCCACCAATACATGTAGGTCCCTCATCTTTGTCAGCATCTGCTGGATTTTTTTTTCCAAGAGTCTTTCCAGTTGGTGCAAGATAGGCCCTCAGCACAGTTATAATTTGTATTTCCTTGATGGCTAAATGCAATGTTGACCCCCATGTGTGTCTATTGGTCACTGTATTTCTTTTTATGAGAACTACCCGATCACTTCATTGGTGTATTTGTTGATTAAAATTTTCTTTTGTTATCTAAACTTTTTAGTTCTTTATATGTTATGAATATTGCTCTTCCATTGGATGAGTAGCTGATAAAGATTTCCTTCCATGTGCAGGCTCTTGCCTTACCTTGCTAATTGTTACCTTTGCTGTACAGAAGCATTTTAATTTGATGTGGTCTCACTCATTGATCCTTGCTATTATTTCCTGAGCAGTTGGAGACCTATCCAGAAAGTCTTTGTCTAGAGTTGAGAAGATGGCATATCAGGGAAAGTGCCTTTGCAATGGTAAGAAACTGAATTTGGGCCGGGCAGTGGTGGTGCACACCTTTAATCCCAGCACTTGGGAGGCAGAGGCAGGTGGATCTCTGTGAGATCAAGGCCAGCCTGGTCTACAGAGTGAGTTGGCTCCAGGACAGGCTCCAAAGCTACACAAAGAAAGAAAAGAAAAAGAACTGAATTTGGATCCCAGACCCTGTTTAAATTCACGGTGGTGAATATCTATTATTTCAGTGCTTCTATGGCAGAAGCATGAAAATACCCAGATGCTTGCTATCTAGTTAGGCAGGATGACACAGTGGCCGATAGCAAGTGACACTGTCTGAAACAAGGTGGAAGATCAAGACTGAGCTTGAGGTTGTCTTTAGATCTTCAATATGGTCTTCACTATGGCACATGTGTGCACATGTGTGCACATGTGGTTACTTAAAAACTCTCTGCCCGTGCATATATTTTGTAGCTTTCTCCCATCCCCATACTTAACTCTGATAATTTCAAAGTTTCAGGTCTGACATCAAAATATTTCAGGGCTGGAGAGATGGCTCAGTGGTTAAGAGGCCCGGGGTTCAATTCCCAGCACCCATGAGGCATTTCATAACTGTCTGTAACTCCAGTCCAACGGGAGCTGAAACCCTCATGCCAATGTACATAAAATAAAATTAAATAAATTATTTAAAAAAGACACTTCATCTATTTTGAATTGATTTCTGTACAGAGGGAGACATAGGCACCTAGTTTCTGCTCCTGGATGTGGACATCCAGTTTTTGCAGAACTATTTGTTAATGGGGATGCATTTTTTCCAGTGTGCTTGACGTCTTTGTTGAGAATCAAATGGCAGTAGCTATTAGATGTATTTCTAGATTACATCTTCTACTCCATTGGTCTACATGTCTGTTTTTGCACCCTTTATCATGTTTTTGTTTTTTATTATTATTAGGGCTCTGTAGTAGACTTTTAAGTCAGGCTTTACGATCCTATAGCATTACTCTAGCTCAGGATTGCGTCGGTAGTTTATGCTACCATATACTTTCTTATGATAAATGACATTGGAATTTTAATGAATAAAACTAAACTTCTAGATCACTTTCAGTGATATGGCCATTTCCACATTGTTAGTTCTGTCTGTTCATGAACAGGAGCTCTCTGTCACTGAACTATATTCCCAGAATTCCTTTTGCGGCATCTGCTTCTCCTCCTTTTCTTCCTCCTCTTCTTCTTCTTCTTCCTTGTGTCTTTCTCCTCATTCTTAGACAGGGTTTTAGTCTGTGTCCCTGGCTGACCTAGAACTTGCTAAGAAAACAAAGCTGTCTCTGATTCCCAGGTACTGTGATTAAAGGCATGTGCCA
Organism: Ondatra zibethicus; assembly: GCA_004026605.1. Taxonomy (NCBI): domain Eukaryota; kingdom Metazoa; phylum Chordata; class Mammalia; order Rodentia; family Cricetidae; genus Ondatra; species Ondatra zibethicus. The sequence continues at coordinate 57,310 of PVIU01005289.1, read as the reverse complement.
CTACACCAGGCTATAATCTTCTATTATTTATGAAATACAATAAGTCTCTGTGTCTTATCTTCTCTGTTCCCTTTCCACGACTCACTGCCTCCCAATGGGTGCCCTTCTGCTGGGGGTTTTGGTGGGGTGGGTTGGGTGGTGATTTGTTTGTTTGATGTTGATTTTTTGTCTGTGGTTTTTGAGACAATTTCTTACTATGTAGTCCAGGGTAGCTCAAAACTCACAGCAATTCCTAGACTTCAGCCTTCCAGATTGCTAAGGTTATAGACCTGATAGTCTTTATGCTCATCTTACTTTCATGGTACTTAAAATAATTGTTAGCTTATATCATTTGTACAAAGTCTCTTTTCAAATCCTTTCTTCTTTCATGTCACACACATATACATACATGCAAACATGTTTGTTTGTGTGCTATAGAGATTTGCATTGGTATGGATCTTGTTCTAGTGATACAAATTTTAGGTCAATTTTGCTATGTGTATATTTCTGCTCTTGATTAAGGTATTGTGCTTGTGCATCTCATTTAAAAATGAAATGTATAATTAAGAATTATGGGTTAATATATAGTCATCTATGATAGCCAAGCTTGTAGTCATGTTAGTTAGGTTTTCTAGATATATTTTAGTTAGATAGGTATTCTTCAAATCTTTCAGAGACCTTCAGAATATAGCATTTAAAATGTTTTAAGAACTTAGGACTATTCATGACAATGAGATACATCTACTCCTGGCAGCACCAATCTACTTCAAGAAGATGACAGGCATCGAAGAGGCTCCTCATGGAGTTTGTTAGCCATTTGGGCAAGAAACTGCTCTTGCCTGAACTGCTTGACTGGACCTTTCAGGACCCACAGAAAAATGACTGCTGAACTTGCCTGAAAGGGAAACCATCTTTTAGGGTTCCTCATTCATGAAAGTATCCGCTAGACATTCTGCAGGATACAGAAGAAAGCAACTGATGGATTTTGCCATTACAAAGCAGAGCAAATTTTCAAATTTCCTGTTTCATGTAAAAGTCTGCTGGATACTATGGGTCTATAGGCTGAAGATGGATGCTCCAATGATACAGAAGAACTTTGGGTTACTGTCCAGGTAGCAAGATGTCTCTGTCAATTCTAGAATTTTGGAAGTTACTTACAATGTACTTCCTGTTTACTTAGGTAATATTATATCCTTCTGGAGACTTTGATGGAGTTGAAGAATAGATAGTTATAATTATAGTTTTTGTTAGTTATGATAAAAGATAAAGTAGATATAAATATTGTAACCGAAATTCTTGCTTGATACCTGTTTTGTATGTAATTTTTGTATGTTATACAAAATTATATGTAATTTTTCTGTGTTAAAGTTAAAACCTTCCTTTTTATTTAAACAGAAAAGGGGAAATGGTGTGGGAATCCATTCTGTATATGTGTTGCTTTTATTGGCTAATGAATAAAGAAGATACTTTTAGCCAATGGCTTAACAGAATATGGCCAGGTTGGAAGAGATATATATAGAGAGAGTAGGCGGAGTCAGAGAGACGCTATGGAGCTGCCAGAGGGGAAAGATGCGAGCTGCTAGCTGGAACCTTGCCGGTATGCCACGAACCTCGTGATAAAATATAAACTAATAGAAATGGGTTAATTTAAGATATAATAATGAGCTAGAAATATGCATAAGCTAATAAGCCAAGCAGTGTTGTAAATAATATAGTTTCTGTGTGATTATTTTGGGTTTGGGAAGCCAGGAACAAACAAACAGCCTTCCTACTACATTTGTATATTCTAGTTTCAGAATTTAAGAAGCAACATATAATGTTTGTCTTTGTGAGTGTAGGATAATTTTAACTTATCCTCCTAATTTCATAGATGCTACTCCTAATCTTCCCTCTTGCTACTGATCTACTTCTTTACATCTTTAGAAGACACATATGAGACTATATTTCCTCCTTTTAACAGATAAGGAGACAAAGGTAAGCAGGTTAATGAACCTCACAATAAGTGATAGAACTATATCTCATGCTGGTTAGCTTGATTTGGGAACTTGCCATTTCTTCATTCAACAAATAATGAATGGATGAATGAAGTACAACCAGAATAGAAGAACACTAAGAATTGCTGAGAACCAAATAGCAAAGTTCTACTTGGAGAGGAAGATTCTATGATCTTGAGAAACTGCTACACTGGAAACAATTAGAAATAGGCATTTCTTGTAGAAAATGCCATTTAAAGATTAGCCTGGGAACAGTTTTCAGAATTTCTAAACATTGCTTTGTGTACCAACCTTCAATCTGAAGTTAGAACACTAGGAAGAATATGTCATTTCACTCTTTGATGCCAGTAACCCAATACCATGGAACTGGTAGATCATAAAGAAAGCAGATCTGTTTTGGCTCATGCTTCTGGAAGTGAAAGGCTTAGGGCTTGCATGTGTGATGTCCTTCTTGTTGACAAAATACCAAGGCATGGGTGGTGAGAGACAGGAATGTATATGCATGTCTTTCACAAGATCCCTCCTTATAGCGCCATCAGGATTCTACCATCGGTACACACTACAATGACTTTACACACACACACACACACACACACACACACACACATATGCATATGTGTGAAATTTGAAATTTGTAAGAAATTTGACCTTTAAGCATGTTCATTGAAGGTGGTAAAGATTAAAAAGAAAGAAATCATCGATCTCCAGAGTGACTTGACTATACTGGGTAAAGGCCAGGGATTAGAAAGCAAGGCCATGATCATCCCCAAGCATAACATTTGTATAACCTTCCAGTACTTTCTCTACTTCCCATCTCCTAACTCCAGCTTTTTGTCATACTACTGAAGACTGAAAATTGAAACAATAGCTCCTGCTTGCAATCTGAGTTGTGCCTAGCCAGAGGGCTTTCTTCCGGAACATTTTCTGCTCTTCATGGGTCACCCATCCTCCTGTTTCCATTTTCTGTATACAGGCTCTATGTTACTGATGCAACATAGAGACAAGCAGAGAAGTTTCAGTGACACAGAAAAGTCAAGACTAACAGCCCAAGACTTGCCACCGCATAGCTAAAAGACTCTCTTTGTTGCTCTGGGCAGCTAACGCCAAATATGTACATTCCTATTTCCAAAATTTAGAAATACAAGGATTGGAAGATGCATTGTGGTGTAAGAACTCAGTGAAATACTGTTGTCCTGTTATTTGTAGGGGATATGTGGGAATCATAAGAAACCAATAATTGATATAAGGAAAAGTACATATATGTTGTAGACTGTTATTTTAAGATGTGTCAACATTTGTTTATGCTGTGGAACATTTATTTTAAAGATGCAAAGATGTGTTGCATTCTTTTATGTTGCATTTTTAAGCTGTGAAACTGTGTTGCTTCATCTGTCTCAAAGACCTGATCGGTCTAATAAAGAGCTGAAAGGCCAATAGCAAGGCAGGAGAAAGGATAGGCAGGGATGGCAGGCAGAGAGAATAAATAGGAGGAGAAATCTGGGGAGAAAAGGATTGAGGAATAAGAAAATGAGGAAAAGGGGCCAGCTACTCAGCTACACAGCAAGCTACGGAGTAAGAAGTAAAGAAGGGTATTCAGAAATAAAGAAAAATAAAAGTCCGGAGTCAAAAGGTAGATGGGATAGTTTAAGTTAAGAAAAGCTAGCTATAATAAGTCAAGCTAAGGCCAAGAATACAAGTAGTAATAAGATTCTGTTATTTATTTGGGAGCTGGGTGGCAGGCCCCAAAGAGTCAAAGAGTAAAAAACAACCAATTATACACATAGATATAAATGCATATGTATTTATATATGTATGTACGCATGCATATCTTTTATATGTATACACACATGTATATATAAGAGTAAGGCAGTACTATCAAAGCATAATGCTTCAGGAAAGAAGATAGAGAATGGTTCTTAGTCCAAAAGACATAATTGTAACCAGAATGAATTACTGGTACATTTAATGAAAGACTGTGTCAGGTGAGGATAAGATTGCTCAACAATAAAAACAAAGAAAGAAAGAAAGAAAGAAAGAAAGAAAGAAAGAAAGAAAGAAAGAAAGAAAGAAAGAAAGAAAGAAAGAAAAGAGATAGTGGTAGTGGGGAGGAATCTCAAAGACAAAGCATTTGCACCCATTCAGCACTATTATCCCATCTGACCTTGTTAGAAATACTTGACATTATGGCATGGTTTTTGTTAGCTGGCTATGCTAATCCAGCCAAGTCCCTTTCATCAGGCACCCCACATCTCTTATACAGAAGCAGAGAGTGTAATAGGGCAAAACAAACACAAAAAGGTAAACTTGATGGTAATTCTTTTTAATATGAATTAATAAATTGTAGTTTCACTATATGTCCATCCTTTTGAGGTTTACTAGAAGGAAGTGACATCCCTGAATTCAGGCAGGTCAGGGACAGAGACCAATATTACATGCCAGACTGTAAAAATGAAGGAACAGCAAAGAACTGACCAAGGTAAGGGGCAGTTGGTTTCTGGTTATTAATATCTGACTTTTCACATGTGACTCCCTTTCTCTTTTATGAACTCTTTCTTTGTGTGTAGGGATGTTAATTATGAATCATGTAGCAAGTATGAAAACCTTTTCATGTTACTTTAATGAAAAGATTAAAACATAATACCTTGTCCACCACAAAATATACTTTAAAATATAACAAATATGGGCACAATTATAAGGGACATAGAAAAAGAAGGAGTGACTGTTTGAAGGCCAGACATGCTGATCATTTCTATTTTTATCAAATTTTGTTTCTTGGGAAATATCTTTGGGGAAAATGAGGAAAGAGGGGATTGGATTGTTAAAGAATGAACAGGGTTCAGTTTCTCTGCAGGTCCATGAGCATGCAAAGTCAGGCTCAAAACACCTTAAACCCAAATGAAGTGTAATGTCTTTGAGTAGCCTCTGCAAGCCTCATTCATGAGAAAATGCAAAGTTAGAGGTAGTCATAAGTATCTGTTCTGTGTGTATGTGTGTGCATACATGTATGTGTGTGCATACATGTATGTGTGTGTATATGTGCATATGTGTGTGTGTGTGTGTGTGTGGTATATGTGTGCATAGGTGATTGTGTATGTGTATGCACATGGAAGCCAAAAGTCAATGCCAGATATATATTCTTCAATCACTCCCCTCAATACTCTTTTGATACAGGGTCATAATGAGCCTGGAGTTCAATGGTATGGGCAGATAAGTTTGGTAGCAAGCCCTAGATCACCCCCCCCATCTCAGCCTTCTTACCACTGAGACTACTGGCATGTGTCACATGTGTGCTGGGCTTCCAAACTCAGGTCCTCATGCTTGTGTGGCAAGCACTTAACTGATGGAGCCATCTCCCCAGTCCTTTTTGTTTATTTTTATTTGCATTTTTAATTTGCAATGATTTTTATCTCAAAGATCTGGAACACATTTGTAGACATATATCACATATGTACAGCATAGATATACAAATGTGCATAATATCATTTGCACAGATAGATCAGCCTACCTTCAGGAGATGACAGAAGCTGCATAGGGCACGCTGTTTAAATACACTCCTATGTCACGCCTCCACACTCAGATGTATTCATATTCCTAGTTGCCTTTTTGTCTCCATCCCCATTTGAGAATACATGTAAAGTCAATATACAGGAATAAAAATATACTTTCGTTGTTTCTTTCATTCCTGGGCTGGAGAGATGGCCCAGTAGTTAAGAGCACTGGCTGCCCTTCCAAAGGTCCTGAGCTCAATTCCCAGAACCCACATGGTGGCTCACAACCATCTGTAATGAGATCTGGTGCCCTCTTCTCATGCCCTCTTCTGTCATGCAGGTATACATGCAAATAGAGCACTCCTATACATAAATACAGTAAATCTTAAGAGAAGGAAACTCTTGCATGTGAAGTTGAGAGAGGAGGTAGCAAGGAGGAGTTGGAGGGAGAGCAGGAGTTAGGATGATTAAAATATATATATGCATGTGTAAGTCTCAAAGAATGAATGATGAAAGTTTATTTAAAAAAGAAACTCTTGTGATGGTGGAAGCAAATCTTAACTCCTTGCACCAGACGGGGCTCACAGCTCACAGCTTAACCATCTTGTCAACTGTGCTATTGCTGTACAATGTTATTCCTCTTCTCTGTCACTTCGACAGGAAACTGGCCACCTCAGTGTCACTGTGAGTCAAAAATCCAGGGCTTGCTTTCCTTGGCTTATCTTCCTTGAGATCAAAGCCTTCAGGGATCTGCTTGGTGGAGTATGTGCTTCAGAGCATCTCAGGCGGGGCTTAGTGGCATTTGATTCCTTATGGGCTGTTGCTCTGAGGGCATTAGGTTTTCACTGGCTGTGTGATTAGGACTAGCCCTCTTTCCCTTGTCCCACGGGGTAGTTCACAGCTTGGCGATGGCATTCTTCCCTCTTGGCAATTCAGCAAAAAGGAATGTGTAGGCTGGAAGCCACTGGGCTTTTTTTTTTGTAACCTAGTTTCACAAGTGACCCTTCACTTCTGCTGCCTTGTAGTGATTAAGAGTGAGATCTCAGTTCCAAGTCACATACAAGGGAGGAGGCTGTACAGATATGGATGTCAGGAGTCAGTCACTACTCCACGAGTACCTGGAGCCATCTTAAACGATGCCTACAACATTGTTCCATCCCGAAATTTCACGAAGAAAGGTGTTTATGACCATCTTGTAGCATGCTCCCTTCCACCCCCTCAAATGACTCCAGTCTACTGACTAACCCTATGACTGTAGATACTTGCCTCGCTGTAAGTTCCCCATCACAGTGTAAGATAACATTTTATTATCATATTCTCACAGATCTTAGGAAACACCTGTCAAACATTTTTAAAAAAATCATCTCACTTTGCTTCATCAGGTATATGAAATAGATTTCAACTAAGTCCCAAGGACAGTCTTGAAGAGTGAAATGTGACATGGCCACATGACATCTTCAATGATGCTCCAAATGGAGAGGGAGAGCCCCCTATCTTCATGACAGACAGTTTCAGGGCTGACTGTATTGCATTGCAGTCCCCCCACCGACTGCATTTAAGTTCTCATGGAATGATTGATATGTTCTTGCAGAAAATAAAGAAGAGACCAAACCAGGTCTGAATTGGACTTTATAAATAATGTCATGGTAAATCACAGTAAGTTTGATACAAGAATCTCTCAAAGATAGAAAATGCTATTCATTACCGGCCATCATCTAAATAGCACCCATGTACCTCTGTGATATTTCTACAAATTCCGAAAAACACAGCATTCAACCTGGAGCTGCCAATAAACTTGCCATCCTGTCAAAGGATGTCTCACTCAAACTTCAAGGCCACTGAGAGCCCAAGTTATTGTCCACCTCTTTCTCTGTTAAGTAATATACTGCTTGTTATCTTTACATATGTACTATAGACTCCAGGATTTTCTAAACAACCTTATATGGATGTTCTTAGTACTTCCTATTGACTTTGAGAAGTGAGCATATGAATTAAAGACAGTAACACCTTTCTGTTGGCCAAGCAGCCAATACAGAACGAAGCAAACCTTCAAAACCCTGTAGTCCAAATCCAGATGCTTTCTCTCAAAAAAAGTTATGTGTGTAATATTTAAATAGTTGAGAACTGCCAAGGAAACATTTTTCTAAGGCATTTTTGAATGAGCCACTAATTAGGTTTTTTTTTAATGAGAAGCCACTAGATGGCAACATTTTAAAAATTAAGGTACATATTTTACTGTTGATTGGTTTTCTATGAGTGATTTACTTATCTTTCAATGGCTAAATTAACATTGCTTTATTTATAGGTAATTTTTTCAGCACTGCTGAGATTTTTAAGTGGGACCAAGCCTGGTGTGGTTGGTGCTGCTTCAATTTGCTTCTGTCGGTCGAGGCTGAAGACGAGTTTCTATGAAACCTGCAGTTTCTTCCTGGAGATTTTACCACATGCCAAAGTTCTGCTACAAAGCACTTATTGTTTATTTAATATCCAGCTTGGCAAACACTTTAACAGCTCTTTTCAGAAATATTTGTATCATGACAAGCTTTAGGAATTACAAATAAAATTCGTACTGTCTGGAATTTGCCACTTCATCCCAGTGTGCTCTCCAGTGCATCTTGAGAGTCCTAACTTCTATATATGTCTTTTTTCTCTTTGGCACCTCTCCTGCTAATCTAGGCAGTGAAAATCTTAACTGCCCATCTTAACACTACATCCACGGTCCCTTTGAGGGACACGCCTAGTGACGTACATATCTAATATAAGTTTGATCTTTTGGGGGCTTTTTGAAGCAGTCTTCTGAAATATAACCTTCTCTACAGGCCTCTCTAATCACAGTCTACAGTTCTTAGCATTGTGTCTGACACCACAGCTTCTCAATGCCACGGTGGAGTATTATATCATCCACCTGTTCATCTGACCCTTTAAAGGCATTTGACTTCTTTTCATTAATCTGCCATCACTCAATGTTTTAAAAGACCCTTGCTTCTGTCTTGTGCCCATGTGATAATTTCTTTAGAGATTTTAAAGATAGTAATTGTGAATTTTAAACATGGACAACAACTGCCATTCAGTCCGGATGCTCATTAACCAGTTTGACTTTCTAGTTTCTCTGTTTTTTTTTTCTTTTCCTTTCTGAACTACGCTAAAAAGTAAATCCCACACTAGCTAAGAATTGAGTATAATAAGAGGTTATTTATTTAGGGGTAGACTCACAGATCACAATTCTCTGCTCAAATGGGGAACAACAACTGAATCCAGCAGACGGGAAAGAGGCTGGATGCGTACTTTACATTGGCATGTATAACTTAAAGGCTACTGGCGGTAGGAATTCCTATAGCACCTCCCCCTTTTGTTTAAATAAGAAAGTTCTAAGCCTAATACAAAGTTATAGACTGGTGATGCCAGGAGCATATGTGTTTCACTGTCATGAAAAGTCCTAAGTTCTTAAAACATTTTAAATGCCATATTCTGAAGGTCTCTAAAAGATTTGAAGAATATCTATCTAACTGAAATATATCTCTATATATCTAGAAAACCTAACATGACTACAAGTTTGACTATTATAGATGATTATCTATTAACCTATATTTTTAAATTATATATTACATTTTTAAATGAGCTGCACAAACACAATACCTTAATCAAGAGCAGAAATATGCATATAACAAAATTGACCTTAAGTTTGTATCAATAAGCCAAGATCCATACCAATGAAAATTTCTATAGCATATCTCCCTTTAAATGTAAAAGAATATTTATAAACAGTATTTGGGAATATGGGCATAGTTTCTCCAAACTGCTTCTTGCTATTTATTGGGCGAAGTATTTTCTTTTTGGGGATGTTCACAGTAACCTTTCGGAGGATTTTGGTCCATCAAACCACATTAGCCTGAAATGAATCCACAGGTTCTCATCCTCTGTGGAAACAAAAGAAGAACCTCTTTTCCAAAGTAACATAGCCTTAGCCCCATATTTTGAATTCAAGATACCTTTAAAATATATATGTTGGTTTAGCTTAGCAATCCCCAGAATCAAATGTCTCTCTGCAGTGAAAAAATTCAAAGAAAATACAATAATATACACAATCCAGACTCTTAGTGTATTCTCCATCTTTACGTGGCTTACTTGTTTTAAATATATTACTTTTTAATATTTATTTTATTATCTTTACTCCTTTAATCTTTAAAGGAGTCTATACTCTTTCTTTTTAAAGACTTTGTTTTATATATTTTTAAACCATCTACTTCTTTTTCAACTCTCTATACTCTTTTTCTTCTCTCTCCCAAGCCTACATACATTTATCTAACACTGTGAGTCATTTAGAGGTTTTTAATGTCTGAATCTGTCCTATTGTGTATCTGTAATTCTTTACTGTCCAGGAACGCTTCTTAAAATGCTAAGTGCTTCTTAAAAACTTAAGTTGCACCATTACTCAGGTATATATGGCCTGCCTGCTTGTTCTGCGCAGTCCAACATGGTGGAGGAGGTCTATTCACTGCCTCTGAGTCATGCACACCACCCCAGCTCCAAGTATGCAGCAGGTCTATGTTGAGTCATTAAGCACTTGTAGCGCTCTGCTCACAAAACCCACTTAAGTGCTCCCTAGCCAAACCTCATCAGAGTTCACACTGGCAGCATGGCCCAGAAAGCCAGCATTTCAAAACAGTATGCCTTTTTTCCTGCTACTGCTGAATCAGGAAGACTTCTCTTAAAGGAACCATGCCTCTGCTTGCTTCTAGCAAACAGAGCCCACCCAAGAAAATGCTGCTATCAAACCATGCTTAACTCTGTTATTTTGTGTCTAGGATTTTTAAGCTCTCTCAGGTTTTAAGTGCATTTTAGTTAGCCATGTTGGTGCCAATTTGTTGTGAAGATGGCCGCTTGTTGGTTCCCGGCCACTTAGCCCCGAAATAATCACACAGAAACTATGTTCTTTAAAGCACTGCTTGGCCAATTACTTAAGTGTACTGCTAGCTAGCTCTTACATCTTACATCTCCATTATTTTGTATTTTACCACAAGGTTCGTGGCCTACCGGCAAGGTTCCAACATCTGCCTCCTACAGGGCTACATGGCTTCTCCCTGACTCTGCTCATCTTTTTCCCAGGATTCAGTTTAGTTTTCCATGCCTAGCTCTGCTCCCCTATAGCTCTGCTATAGACCCAAAGCAGCTTTTTTATTAACCAATGGTAATCACAGCATACAGAGGGAAATCCCACATTATTCCTATGAGTGTGAGTATGATAAGCTTTTATCAACTTGAGACTGAGGTTGTAATTTCACCTTCCTCCTACAAATTAAAGCAATAATTTTAATTTAAATTATTGGTAGAGACAGTGCAGGTCAGGAATGATAGAAAAAGAGACATGGTTCCTCCCCCGCCATACACACACAAACAGTGAACATATCAAACGCTTGTTCTTCTCAACATCCTTCGCAGACAAACTGCTGCTTGGTGAAGGTGCTAACAGGGCTCACAGTTTCTATTTACCAGAAGCCTGTACATGCTTTCCCTGCATGTTTCAGTTTCATCAGTTGTAATCAAGCTGTTGGTCTGATTGTAGTCTCTCCAGTATCAGTCACTTTTCTGTTGCTGTGAGAGAACACCATGCCCAAAGTGACTCACAAAAGTAGATGCTTGTTTTGGCTTACAGTTCCAGAGAGCTGGAGTCCTAATAGTGGGGACAGCATGGCCTCAGGTGGCAGGAATGTCAATAGGAAGAGGGAGCTGAGAGTTTACATTTTGAACACAAGCCCAAAGCAGACATTACAAACCAGAAGTAGGTGAAGTTTTACTTCTCAAAGCTGGCCTCTAGTCTCACATTTCCTCCAGCAAGGATGTACCACCTATACCTCTCCCAAAGTGCCACCAACCAGAGACCAAGTGCCTGAGTCTATGGGGACATTTCTCATCTAACTGCCATACCACGTGAAGGGTCCATTAGAGACAAATCTAATTTTAAACATGGTCACATTGTCAGTTGTATGCCTGAGGAACTTCTTTTAGGTTAGCTCTTCTCTGAACTCTGGTTGCTTGGTATATAGTCTTCTTGAACATGGACCACTTATGCCCCATACCCACAAGCGGAGCTCTCTTCATGGGCCTTCATCTGTCCTGTAGTAAAATGCCCTGCACTTAGAAGACCATATACTTGGTTTTATGTTCTACTGCATTGACTTTAAATTTCTTTTTGTTCTTGTCTTAAGATAGGGTCTCACTATATAGCTCTGGCCAGTCTGGATCTTGGTATGTAGACCAGGCTGGTTTCAAACTCACAGAGGTCTTTCTGCCTCATCCTTTGCCTCCAGAGCACTGGGATTAAAGGCTTACAACACCATGCCTGACTTGTAAAAATAACTTTTTAAAAATAACATTTGGACAAAGGGCTTTGTGTGTTGTTTTTTATATTGGATTTCATAAATTATGTAGCCAACCCTCTCTTCAAGGAAAGTCTCCAGTTTTGGTTTGTGATAAAGTCTTAAAAAATAAGTAACCTGTTATGCTGGGCAGTAGTAGAGCATGCCTTTAATTCCAGAACATGGGAGGCAGAAGGCAGAAGAAGACAAATCTTTGAGTTTGAGGCCAGCCTAGTCCAGGATGGCCAGGACTATACAGAGAAACCCTGTCTCAACTAACAAACAAGCAAAACAAGCAAGCAAGCAAACAAAATAGTGTGTTGTCACAAGTCTGCCATCTGTCACCATTTTTATATACTATAATGACAAGAGGGATAGCCTGTCATCTTTGTCATAGTCAGTTGATTTGAAATAAGTCATAGATACTAATGGCACATATGGGCAGATTATAAAAGAATATGAGGGAAGATTGATTACGAGGGTCACACATGGAGCCTTTTTGCTACAAAAGTATAAACTGACATATGGCAAGTAGAACCATGTATCTAGAAATGATTCAGGATTATTCTGCCAGCCCTGCTTTTTCTAACATCACTATTTCTTGGAATTTCTAAGCATCTTATTCATAGTTATTATGTCCTACAAAGTGTTGTCTTCAGGAATTGACGTTACAATTGAGCTCTTAATCACTTGCTCATCGATTCTCAGGGTGTTCTACTGAGGACTAACACAGTGCCAAGAGGAATCCCTTATCTTGGGAGATTAGGGTGATGTCCTTCCTAACAGATTTTGTGGTCTGAGTCAGAAACTAGGCTATGGGGCTGCTTTTTTTTTTCTTTCTTTTTTCAAGACAGGGTTTCTCTGTAGCTTTGGAGCCTGTCCTGGGACTAGCTCTTGTAAACCAGGCTGGCCTTAAACGCACAAAGATCTGCCTGCCTCTGTCTCCTGAGTGCTGGGATTAAAGGTGTGCGCCACCCCCCCTCCCCCGCTGGGGCTGCTTTTATTGATTATCAGAACACATAGATTTGGAAGACAAATAGCCATAAGCTGTAGTTCACAACATCACACCAAATATTCTGCCTATGCATTTTTTATATCTTTTCTTTAGAATGCAGATTTTTAAAATCTAATCTGAGAAATATTGATACATAAAGATAAATATCTGAAAGATATCATTTAGTACCTAAAACATAGTACCTGCTTATATTGGGAGGCACAATGTTAAATTGTATGAAAATAGATGCTGCCATGGCTGGGGAGATGGCTGCATCTGTGAAGCTCCTGCTGCGCAAGCGTAAGGACCCAAGTTCAGATCCAGGAGTCTGTATGTGACCCTAGCATGGGAAGCAGAGCAGGAACAAAAAGAACCCTAGCGTTTGCTGGTCAGCTAGTCTATCTAATTGGTGAGTTCAGACAGTGACTATTTCCCAAAAGATAAGGTGAATAGCAACCAAGGAAGATCCCTGACACCAATCTCTGGCCTCCATGTACCTGTTGGGATCCAAACCCTGGCAGGTCCTCATGACAGCATAGCAAGTACTTTTAGCCAGTGAGCCACATCTCCAGCCCCTCCTCATTACTGTTGTCATCATTACATTTTATTTTAATGTTTTATATGTATGGGTAGCTTGTCTGCATATATATGTGTGCGTAAGATATATATAAAGTTATTGTTGACAGAGGTTTCTGTCCCGCCTGGTCCTGCAGCTGTTCAGTCCCAAAGAAATCACACAGATAGCTACATTAATTATAAATTGGTTGACTTAGTATCTTAGGCTTTCTTATTAACTACCTCTTATATCTTACATTAATCCATAATTCTTGTCTGTGTCAGCCACATGGCTTGGTACCTTTTATCAGTGATGTATTCTCATCTTGCTTCCTCTGCATCTGGGTGACGACTGCAGACTGAACCTTTCCTCTTCCCAGAATTCTCCAGTTCTGGTCACCCCACCTATACTTCCTTCCTGGCTACTGGCCAATCAGCATTTTATTAAACCAGTACAAGTGACAAATCTTTACAGAGTTCAAGACCATTATCCCACAGCAAGTTTTATATACATATACATACATACATACATATATATATATATTATACACACAAACACACACATACACACATGCGCAGTGCCCCCATGTATATGTGTGTGTGGTATAGGAGTTCCTTCTGTTTGTGTGTTCCTTTCATTGGTTAATGAATAAAGACTGCCTTGGCCTAGTTGATAGGGCAGAACTTAGGTGGAGAAGACAGAACTGAATGCTGGGAGTAAGAAAGGCGGAGTAGGAGAGAGACGCCATGGAGCTGCCAGAGACATACATGCTAAATCTCTCCTGGTAAGCCACTGCCACGTGGCGAAATACAGATTAATAGAAATGGGTTAAATCAAGATGTGAGAGTTAGCCAATAAGAGGCTAGAACTAATGGGCCAAGCAGTGATTTAATTAATACAATTTCTGTGTGGTTATTTCAGAGCTAAGCTAATCAGGCAGCCGGGAAGAACAAGTGGGCCACTCTCTGTAATGTGTGTGTGTGCATGTGTGTGTGTGCGTGTGCGTACAGTGCCCATGAAGGCCAGAAGGGGGCATTAGATCACCTGGAACTTGAGTTAGATAGTTATAAACCACTGTATAGGTGCTGGGAATAGAACCCAGATCCTTGGGAAGGAGGTGCTCTTACTGGCTGAGCCATCTCCTCAGCTCTGTCTCTATTTTATTTTTTATTTCATTTATTTTTTCATCTATTTATTTATTTAAGTGTGGTGGGGCCTCCTATGCCGCAGTGTTGTGTGGCAGTTGGTGCGGGAGTCAGTTTCCTAGTGTCCTGGAGGTTGAACTCAGGGTCTCAAGCTTGGCAGCAAGTGTCTTTATGTGTTGAACCATCTTGCCAGCCCTTTTTTTTAAAAGTATGCTGTGTCTCTGTAAGTTTAGCCATGGCATATGTGAAGAGGTCAGAGAACTCTGTAGAGCTCTCTTTTCTTTTTTTCTTTCCTTTCCTTTTCTCTCCTCTCACCTTCACGTGATTCCCATGAACTGAACTCAGCTTGTCAACCTTGCCATCTTGCCCACTGAGCCATCTTGTCAACATTTTTTATGAAGTCAGCATATATAGCTCAGACTGGTTGTGAGCATGCTATACAGCCCAGATAATCCCAAATTCCTGCTTTTTCTGCCTCCATATTCCAAGCACTGGGTTTACAGCATGCACTACCCTGTCCTGTTTTCATGAGGATTATTTTTATGCACACATGGTGTTGGAGAAAGAGCCAGGGACTCCCACAGGCTAAGCATGGGACCCTCAATGTTGGGGACCATGGCCCCAACATAGAAACTATTTACCTTATCCTAAGTGTATTGGTACGGAGGCACATTGAAATAACGAGACACAGTTCACACAGTCATCTCGGAAGGGCATCTCAGGCTTCCTTCATCCTGAAGGTCTACCCACGTTTCTTATACAAAACACCTCTTATCCCCCAGGTAAACCAAGGTGTAATCCTTATTAATATTCCATTTCCGGGGGATGCGGGCTAGCAAAACACCTGCAACTTAGTTTACCAGCTTTGGAATCAACACTTCTTCCCAGGTGATCTACACAACAATAAAGGGGAAGGAGCCATATCTCCTGGCCTTTGTCTTGCGGGCAGCTTGTTTGGCAGGTCTGCAGCTGCCAAGGAAATTAAGTATGGCCAGAGTCTGCCTGCAAATATCTTATATGAAATATGTGCCCACAATTCACTCTCTCTTATTAAATTTTAATAATCCCTGTTCTACTGCAACAAGACAGATGGACCACACCTGTTTTGGACAAAGTCTTCTTCCTTTACCCAAATTTTCCTGTCTTCAGAAACAGGCATCGACCCATGCCAGTTCCTCTCTTGGGCATCTGGGAAAGAAGAAGCTTTAAATCCGTCATTGACTGCTGGTCTCTGTAAAGAAAAGGGATTAGTGAAGAGAAATATATTTTCAGGCCCTGTGTCTCAATAGCTACACCTTTTGTCAGGATAAATCATAATGCTTTATGAATAATTATGCTTCCAAAGGCTATAGTCTCCTATATTAAAGGAGAGTAGAATCACCCGAGTTGAAAATGTCTCTTCCGCTGGTTTAGAGCAGCACTCAGATCTAATATTCTCAGCATATGCATCAACTCCCAACATTTACCATGTCACAACCTCTTTTCAGTAATTGCCAATAGCAACAAGTCAAAATCATAATTTTTTCGTATCATCGGTCAGTTCCAACTCTCCAATTATCTTTTTCCAAATCACAGCTTGTATTGTTGGTCAGTACTGACTCTCCAATTATCCTTTTTCTGTATCATAATTTCATATTTTTTCAGTCAGTACCAACCCTTTTTTAGATTTCTTTTCAGTCAGTACCGACTTTTTAGCACCATTGGTCAATACCAAAGTTTTTCTCATCATCTTATATGCAGTTGTAAATATCAGGTCATTACCAGTAAGAGTATAATACCATCTGCTGTTATCAAATACCATTTTCAGTCTCTGAGCAGCTGTTAAGCTCATTGGTCTGACCCCTTCTTAAGTGAAGAGGGCTTTTAGTCATTCTTATTTTGTGTCTCTCTTTCCCTAAGGGGAAAGCTTAAGTCTTAGTTCTTAGGTTCAATATTTTAATCAAAAGTGAGTTCTGTGTCAATCTGCATCTCAGTTCTGAAGCAGACAGGTTCAAACCACTGCAAGTTGCAGACATCGTAGTGAAGTCATCTTCGCAGGATTTCTTTGTCTCTGGAGGCAGAATGGCACCTGCAGTGGAGAGTGGGGGCAGCTGGAGGTCTCCCTCAGGCTCCTCTCTGTGGGGGCTGGGAGAGCTGGACCACCCATTCCTCGTCAAGCTGCTCTTAGTCCGTTTCTCCTGCTGGGCGGTTATCAGCTACGCTGTCCTCAGGTCTGCTGTCCTTCTGCTGGATGCAGTGAACCAAACGCTCTGGAAGCCATCTCGTTTAGTTTTCATCCTGGGAAAAACACAGACATGGCCTCGACCCCATATTAATATGGGATCTGGCCCTTTCCATATTCCAGTGCAAGGGTCCCTCCACTTTGCTTTAGCAAAGGTGGTCTTTGTACTATTATGCCACAATCTGTCCGCAGCTGATCGCTCATGGACATCCGTATTTAGAAAGTTTAGCGTAAACAATGCATGATCCAAGGCATTGTGTGGTGTCTGAGGATACAACTCCCCTATCTTTATGTTTTGGAGTTGTGTTTTCAAGGAGCTATGTGCACGCTCCACAATTCCTTGTCCTTGAGGATTATAAGGAATACCAGTCTTATGAACGATATTCCACTGAGTACAAAATTTTTGAAAAGCTTTGTTAACATATCTGGACCCATTGTCCATCTTTATTACCTTTGGGGTTCCCATGCATGAAAAGCATTTCAAGCAATGAGTTATTACATGCTTGGTGGCTTCCCCAGTTTGTGCTGTGGCCATTATTAATCCTGAATACGTATCAATTGTCACATGCACATATCTCAATTTTCCAAACTCAGTAACATGAGTTACATCCATCTGCCATATGTGGTTAGGAAGTAGTCCTCAGGGATTTACCCCCAAATGAGGCACAGGTAGATATTGTGGGCATTTTTCACATTGCTTAACAATTTGGCGAACGCTTCTCTGGTCAAACAAAATTGCTTTCTTAGACTTAAGCTATTTTGATGGTGCAAAGCATGCGATTGCTGAGTAAGTTCAATCGGAGATAGACCAATTATTTTTGTAAGTTCATCAGCTAGAGCATTACCTTCAGCTAACGGACCAGGAGGACTTGAATGTGCTCTGATATGTCCCACAAAACATGGTAACTTTCTACGTTGTATGGCTTCCTGAATCTGATGAAAGAATATCTTGACTTGTTTATTGCTAGTTCCTATATATGGTACGGTTTCCAAGACTCGCAATGCATTATAAATATACCGGCTATCAGTATGTAGATTACAAGCCTTATTAGCAAAATTCTTAAACACCAGAGCTACAGCTCGCAGCTCAACTATCTGAGCAGAAGCTGGTTCTGTCTGTACTGCATGTCCTTTGCCATCGACTACATAAGCAGCCTTCCCATTAGATGAACCATCAGTGAATATTAACAAAGCATCCTTCATGGGATTCTCTGCTACTGTTTTAGGAAAAATGAATGGATGCATTTGAGTAAACTGCAGCAACTGGTCAGCTGAGAAAAGATTTTTAATCTGACCTTGAAACTGAGCAAATGCAATTGCCCAAGAATCACTATTTTGGAATAACCATTCAACTTGCTGCTTAGTGTAAGGAACATTGATCACAGCTGGTTCTCTGCCAAAATATTTTCTAGATTCCATCCTGCTCTTCTGTGCTAAGCATGCTACTGCTTCAAAATAAGGATTTAATACTTTTACTGGTGATACTGGGAGATACAGCCACATAAGTGGTCCATTCTGCCATAAAACCGCTGTAGGGGCTAGCTTTGTAGATAATATACATGCCTGCCATGTTTGGCTGTAATCAATATAGCACACCTTCTGTTCCTGTATAGCCTGCTCTATCTGTGAGAGAGTCTGCCTGGCAGCTTCTGAAAGCTGCCTGCTGGAATTTAGATCACTGTCTCCTTTAAGGATTTCACTTAGAGGCTTGAGGTCTCCTGTAGGAAACCTTAAGTAAGGCCTCAGCCATTGTATATTGTCTAATAGCCTTTGAAAGTCATTAAGAGTTTTTAAGTCATCCTTCCTAATTTCTATCTTTTGAGGCTTAATTTCTTTGGGGTATAACATATGACCTAAGTACTGAAAAGGTGGGTGCCTCTGTACTTTCTCAGGAGCAATGACTAACCCTGCGTTGCTTAGGCTCTGTTGTAACAATCCGTATGTCTCTAGCAAAATATCCTCATCTCTATGAGCAAGCAGAATGCCATCTATATAATGAATAACATAAAACTGTGGAAAGTGATTTCTAACTTTCTGTATAGCTTGAGCTATGAACTTCTGGCATAAAGTGGCACTATTTTGCATGCCTTGGGGTAAGACATTCTATTGATATCTCCTCATTGGCTCTCTGAAATTAACTGAAGGAATACTAAAAGCAAATCTTTGACAATCTTGAGGCACTAAAGGAATGGTATAAAAACAATCTTTCAAGTCTAAGATAATTTTATGTGTGCCCTTTGGTATGGCTATTGGAGATGGCAGCCCTGGTTGTAATGCTCCCATTGGCTACATGGTTGCATTAACCTCCCTTAAATCCTGAATTAATCTCCACTTTCCTGATTTCTTTTTAATAACAAAAATTGGAGAGTTTCATGGTGAATTAGATGGTGAAATATGTCCACTATCCAGCTGTTCCTGCACTAACTGCTGGGCAGCTTGTAATTTTTCTTGTGTTAGAGGCCACTGGTTTATCCATACAGAATCATCACTTTTCCATATTATTGGGTCTGCGTGGAGTGCAGGTCTTTCAGTGACCTCTCCTAAAAATACCCTAATCCTGCTCTAGGAGGTCTACTGTCTGGTACTACAGGATCAACCTTTCCCTTATTATCCTTGCCTAGACCTTGATTAGGTAATAATCCTTGTTGAAATATCTGATTAGTAACAGCCGTGCTGGGAGAATATAAATATACTCCCATTCTGGACATTATGTCTCTGCCCCATAAATTCACAGGTAAATAAGGAATAATATACAGCTTAAAAGTTCCTTCATGACCTTCCTCATCTTTCCAATGCAGTTCATTACTACTCTGTTCAGGATTTCTAGTCTGACCAATTCCTTCTAGCTGTGAAATAGTCTCTGTTTTTGGCCACTTAGAAGGCCACTGGCTGGCGGTTATAACTGAAATATCTGTGCCAGTATCTAGGAGGCCAGAAAATCTTTTTCCATTTATAAACAGAGTGAGTTCTGGTCTCTGATGACCTGTGGCTTGTATGTATCAGATGTATCAGACGAACCAAATCCGTCCTTTCCTCTCTTTTCTCTCTTACTCAGATTGTTGGTTTGCACAGCTGGAAGTAATATTAATTGTGCAAGCCTCTGACCTGCTTTTACTACAGAAACTCCACTTGGTGAGTGAGTCATCACCTGTATTTCTCCCTCAAAGTCAGCATCGATAACTCCAGGAGCTACTAATACCCCTTGCGTAGTTGCGCTACTTCTCCCTAGCAGCAACCCTACAGTGCCTTTTGGTAAAGGCCCATAGACCTCTGTGGGTGGGGAGAGCTTGCATCCCATCTCAGGTGCTAGAACCATGTATACGGCTGAACTGAGGTTGAGCCCTGCACTACCTGGGGTGGCTCTGAAAAGGTCCTGTATAGATCTCCTTGTGGTGGTACAGATTGCTGAATTGCTCCATAAATTTGTCGTGGGGCCTGAGGCTGGGCCCTGAATCCATTTCCCGAAAGGGGATTTCCTAGATCATCTCTTTTTGATCTGCACTTGCTAGTCCAATGCTTTCCTCTCCTGCATCTCCTACACAATCCTGGTTCTTTTCTATTCCTAGGGCTTGCTCTCCTATTAGGGCATCATCTGACCTGATGTCCCATAAGACCACATCCAAAACAGCCTCCAGGTGTTCCTGTAGCTTGCATTCTCTGTGGGGCTAGGTCTTCCTGCTGGGATAAGCCATCACTAATTGTCTTTCCCTGCAAAGCAGCAGCTAATGCCATTCCTTGTGTATATGAATGGCCAATATCCGAGCAGATTCGGATATAATCTGCAACATTACCCTGTTTCTTAAAAGGTCTTATAGCCACCTTGCATATAGTGTTGGCGTTCTCAAATGCTAACTATTTAATTATTATCTGTCCTGCTTCTGAGTCTCCAATCAACCTATTAGATGCCTGGAAACAAAATCCTGAAATAACTCGTCTGGTCCCTGTCTTATACTAGATAACTCCTCAGTCTGTTCTTTTGACGATGGAAGCTTATTCCAGGCCTTCTTGGCTGCTGCACTGATCTGGACATGTGCTACCATATCATATTCTAACTGTTGATTTGTTTCTGTATGGGGTCCTTTGCCTGCCAGCATCTTGTACAAAATAGGAATCTGCCGAACTCTGTTTCTCTCAGCTGTGGCCTGACATTGTTCTGTAAATTCAGTTCTCCACAATAGATAATCTCCTCCTGACAGGCAAGCCTTAGCTACCTGCTTCCAATCCGCTGGTGGCAGAGCTTTTATAGCTATATTCTCCACCAGTGTCTGAGTAAAGGATGCCGTTGCTCCGTATCGAGCACAAGTGGTTTTTAATTCTTGGAGTAACTTAAATCATATAGGAGTATGTACTCTAAGTAGATTTCTTTGAGCATCTCTCTGCTCCATTACTGGGAACAATTGAAATCCTTGCGTCTCTTCTCCTCTACTAGTAGCTTCTCTGATACAAGCTTGTAGAGGAGATTCGCTGCTATCATTATGCCTCTGCTTCACTTTCGGCATACTCTGAACTGAGGACAGATCTAAACCTGCCATTGTTGTAGGAAGACTATCGCTCTTCTGACAAGAGTCCTGTATCTGCATAGTTCCTAATCTGCGCCATAGCAAGGTTATCATCTTTCTCAAGCCTTTTATTTCTTTTTGAACCTTGTCATTGTGTCTCTGTCTCTCAGTGCTGTTATTTGCTAGTGAGAGAGATGAAGACTCCCTTTCAAGGCCTGAATCATTATTCTCTGACCTGTTGTAACTGAAAAAGTATCTAGCAACTCCTCAGGTGGAGCTGATGGAACTATCTCCTGCTGGTCAGGATTTAAGTCCAACCTTTCCTGTATTAGCATCCAGAAATAATACGTATCTTCTGGGATGCTTTCTGGTCCATAATTACAATAATGTTGCTGGATTCTCATTCCTACTTCTTTCCATACAGCTATGTCTAAGGTCCTACGCTGGGAAAACCGAGGACATATCTCCTCTATGAATTCTAAAAATTCTTGTATCTGATCCTGCTGTATTCTCTCTCCTGTCTCTTAAAATATCTTCAATCAACTGCATAGCCATTTGATTGCTTTCTTCTTGTCCCATATTTATATATTTACAAATTTTACTCCTGATATTACTGTCTCGTTTTGTTATCTAAGTGCACATAACTCACGTATCCACTGATTGTGGGTTCCTCCCGTCTGGTCACTTCTTCCTTGTTTTTTGGAGTTCATGGATCAGCCTCACATTCTCCTCTGTCCTTCTGTTCCTTTGTCCAGTGTTTCTCAGGATTCAGCAGTCAGTCCTCACTGTCTTCATCCACGTTGGCCTCTCGAGGTTCATTCACGTTGCTTCTCGGAGTTCATCCACATTGCCTCTCAGGGTTGAGTGGTCAGCACCACGTTCTCTCTTGTACTTCTTGTCTTTTTCTCTGGCTTTCCTTGGGGTTCAGTGGTCAGCCCAGGTTCAGTGGTCAGCCTCACATTGCTGGAGCCATTATGTCGGGAACTGTGGCCCCAACATATAAACTATTTACCTTATCCTAAGTGTATTGGTATGGAGGCGCATGGAAATAATGAGACACAGTTCACATAGTCATCTCAGAAGGGCATCTCAGGCTTCCTTCATCCTGAAGGTCTACACACGTTTATTATTACAAAACACTTCTTATCCCTCAGGTAAATCAAGGTGGAATCCTCATTAATATTCCATTTCCAGGGGATGCGGGCTAGCAAAACACCTGCAACTTAGTTTACCAGCTTTGGAATCAACACTTCTTCCCAGGTGATCTACACAACAATAAAGGGGAAGGAGCCATACCTCCTGGCCTTTGTCTTGCGGGCAGCTTGTTTGGCAGGTCTGCAGCTGCCAAGGAAATTAAGTATGGCCAGAGTCTGCCTGCAAATATCTTATATGAAATATGGGCCCACACCTCAAGAAGCTACCTTCTAAACTCCTCTTGACAGTTGGTGAATGGCTTACTTAGAATTCAAGGTCTGAAAAAAAGGGCATTTTCACTTGAGTTCCAGGAACTATGATAAAATCCTTATTTCAAAACTGGGCCATCAGAGATGACACAGTGGGGGCTACAGGGAAACATTTGAAAATAATGGCACTGGTGGTTCTACCACGACCAGGAAGCCGCTGCATTATCTGCCAATCAAACCTAGCAGCCTGAATGATAGGCAGGGTCAGAAGTTAAAACCTATAACCTCTGCTCAGCAGGAAGCTTGCCACAGTCAGGACACCGTTCTGGGCTCCTAGCTCATGATCTTAAGGAGTTTGTCACAGTTAACTGCAGCAGAATGGGGCTCAGCTCTTCCTGTAATTCATTTCCAAATCAAAGTTTCAGGAGTGAAGTTGAACAACAGAGCCCAAGTGACATCTGGTGTTGGGGCAAAAGATTTAAGGTTTTTGTTTTTTTTTTTTTTTTGTGAGAGGGTTTCTCTGTAGCTTTAGAACTATTCTGTCCTTGAACTCACTCTGTAGACCAGACTGGTTTGAACTCACAGAGGTCTGCCTGCAAATGACTATCTACTATACAGAATGGGACAAATGCCGTGCAACCCAGTCCTCTTTGGTAGGTAGGACAATCATTCCTGATTTTCTAGTATCCAAAGCATGTGTAAAAGAGGATTATGCTTCTTAAAGGATTTGCGAAGCATGCTTTCCATTATTTTCTCGGAAAGTTCTTTAAATGTACTAGTTAATTTTCTCTTATGTGTGAGAAAAGGTATAAGAAAAGTCATATTTGTATTAGCTTGAAAATATGTTTGTGGAAATAGTCACAGGTAAATGACAAGGGTGGAGAGACATTGGGCAGTGGGAGACCTGGTGGGACAGACACTTTTACCAGTATACACTTGAAGGATTTTGAATTTAGAACCACAAATATGTGCTATGTATTACAAATTTAAAAATGTAATGTGTAAAAACATGAGTATGGCCAAAACTTAAACTATTATTTTGTCAGTTTAAGAGTTTCTGCTAAATGTGGTGACACACTTTTTGATCCAAGCACTTGGGAGGCAGAGGCAGGCAGATCCTTTAGTTTGAGGCCAGCCTGGTCTACAGAGTGAGTTTCAGGACACAGGGAAACCTCCTCTCTGACAAAAACAAAACAAAACCCAAAAAACCCATCAATGACAATAAATAATTTTTCTTATTCATACTTAATCTCCTCTCTTCATTCTCAATGCAGCTAGCATATTTTTAATATACATATTTATTATTGTTGTTGTTTTGAGACAGAATCTCACCATGTAGCCCTGGCTATCCTTGAACTCACAGAAATTTTCCTGAATCTACCTTCCAAGTTCTGGGATTAAAGCCGTACACCCCCTTTATTACTAGTTTTAATTAAATTTTTAGTTAACATACAAATAGATTTTATTATGACATTTTCAAAATAAATCATTATAATTTGATATTATTCACCCCACACACTATACCCTTGATTCCTCTCTTGTCCTCTTCTGGTCACCCACACCTCCTACTTTCATGATACCCACCCTTTACTACCCCACTTTTTCTTCCTCCTCTCCTGTCAGAACACTTCCTTCTCTCATATATTCTTGATCTGTCCATGTCATCCATATATCTGTGCATATTCATCCACACATACACATACACACACACACTAAATAACACACACCACACTCACATACTCATACACAAACACACCACACTATATACACACTCCACAAACACCACTCACATACACATACACCACACCACACTATACATACACCACACATACACACTTTCACACACACACACCACACTACACTGTACACATACATTTAGAATTAGATTTTGTTTTTGTTTGTTTGTTTGTTTTTCAAGACTGGGTTTCTCTGTGTAACAGCCCTAGCTGTCCTGGAAACTAGCTCCTGTGGACCAGGCTGGCCTCAAACTCACAGAGATCTGTGCTGTGGGACAATGGTCTTGTACTCTGTAAAGATTTGTCACTTGTACTGGTTTAATAAAATGCTGATTGGCCGGTAGCCAGTCAGGAAGTATAGGTGGCACAACCAGAACAGGAGAATTCTGTGAAAGGCTTAGTCTGCAGTCGTCACCTAGACACAGAGGAAGCAAGATGAGAATGCCTCACTGATAAAGGTACCAAGCCATGTAGCTAACACAGACACGAATTATGGATTAATGTAAGACATCAGAGGTAGTTAGTAAGAAAGCCTGAGCTACTAGGCCAACCAGTTTATAATTAATGTAGACCTCTGTGTGAATGGGACTAGGTGGGACAGAAACCTCTGTCAACAGATTTGCCTGCCTCTGCCTCCTGAATGCTGGGATTAAAAGCGTGCACCACCACTGCCTGGCTCTTCTTGATTAATTTATGAACCCTTTCTAGTAATCAGTTTTCAGATTTGCTGTCATTTTCTTGCTATCTTTTCTTTTTCTGGATGCAGCTTTCTGGTAACTTTGCTGGGATTTCAGTCCTCTTTTTTAATTTGTAGACTTGACAGATTTCATTTTTTCCTTGCTCCTCAAACTCCCCTTAAACACAGTGATAGCTTTTAATTTCCCTGCTGATTGCTTCTGAGTCCCTGACATGGTTTTTTGCATGTAATGCTTTACTTTTTTTTTCTAGTTGCAACAAGCAGGATCACTTTTATTGCTTTTATTTTTATAGTTAAAAATTCTATTATATATGAGTTAATTTTTTAAGATAACAAACTATAGATATTGTGGTATCTTATTTCTGTGTGCCACACTATGAAATAAAGTAGTAGGCACCTTATTCTCATTTGGAAATTGAAAGTTAAAAAATCTATGTAGTCACTTTGGCATCATGATGAAATTTCTAGAAAACATCCTCAGCTTTAGGAAAAGAGGAAAAGCAGCAATTACAGCAGAGACTTTACAAACCTGAGTGATCACTGCCATTATGTTACAGAGTAGCTCAATCCCCATTTGGTTTCTAGAGATGCCAAGGTTATGAGATTTGTCTTCTCCCAAGATCCTTCTCTCTGGCCTATACCTTCTGTTTTTTCTTGCTTTCTTCTATTTATTCAGACAGTCTTGAAAAATCTGAAAATCCATTTCTAATTAGTTGCTATTTAATTAAATTTAATATAAAGTCAGTTTGAATTTAATTTGTAAACTGCAGCAGTATCTGCACATCATTATTAATACATTATTCAACCCATATACAGTATGGATAACCAAATCAGGGTACTCAGTGAATCCAGCTATAACCACTGATGATTATTATGTATTGGAAAAATAAAAATTGTTTATTAGAGAGAGAGAGAGAAAGAGAGAGAGAGCATGCATGCACATGTGTGGAAGTCAGAAAACAACTGTGGGAGATAGATTTCTCCTTCTACCATGGAGGTCTTAGAGATTGAACTCAGGTTCTCAGGCTTAGTGGCAAGCATCTTCACCCAATGCCTTGTATTCTTAGCCCTTGAAGTTATCTTGAAATTTACTGTTTGTTATTTTGCCATTTCTGTGTTTTGGTTGCCCTGTTGACCTTATCTTTGTGCTTTACTTCCTAGCCTGTAGTGACCACTATCTCATTTTACACTTTCATAGTTTCAGCAAGTGAGTGAATGTATATGCCGCCTGTCTTTCTGTGTTTGGTTTAACATGATGATTTACTACTATATTTTATATAAGTAGTGACTGATGGGATTTCATTCATTTTTATGGCTGAAATATATGTCTTATTCCCCCCCATTTGTTGATGAATACCTACTGGAGAGTATCTGGGTTAACATATTACTAATTTTAATTTCAACCACTCATTCATATTTAAGCTCATACAAAAAATAAAATTACAGAAACAGGGTAGTTGGTGAAACCTGTGGACTCTCCTGAAGTATGTAATCATGATAGCCCTGGGAAAGAGCCCAAGGTTTGACTTTCATGGTAACTCAAAGCAGGAGACTGTGATAAATTGATTTTTTCCTTTTTTTTCTTTAAAGATACTATTCAAGTTACAGCCTAGTTCCCAGTACTTCTGAGGATGCTGCGCATGACTGGGGACCCTTCCCTGTCTTAACGCTGGTATATTATGAGAATGTTATACCAAATGCACCATTAGAATGATCACTACACACTTATTGTTACTTTTCTGCCAAATTATGAGTGTATCATTTCACTATCCAGTCCTGATACTTTCTGTCCATATGACTACTTATCTTTTTTTGGCGGATTTACCTTTAGTATATATGGTGGTTTGAAAGAAAATAACAACCATAGGCTCATAGGGAGGGGCACTATTGGGAGATGTGCCCTTATTGGAGTAGGGGTGGCATTGTTGGAGGAAATGTGTCACTGGGGGTGGGCTTTAGGGTTTCAGAAGCCCAAGCCAGGTCCAGTGGCACTCTCTCTTCCTGCTGCCTGCCAATTCAGATGCAGAAAACTCTGCTCCTTCTCCAGCACCATGTCTGCCTAAATGCTTCCATGCTTCCTGCCATGATGATAATAGACTAAACCTCTGAACTGTAAGCCAGCCCCAATTAAATATTTCCCTTTATAACAGTCTCCATGGTCATGGTGTCTCTTCATAGCAATAGAAAGCCTAATTAAGACAGTATACAATTCAAGAGATACATATTGAACATTTACATGCAAGGACTGTGGCAAATACTCTAATTCTCAGTTTGTAGTAGAACCTTCCTGATGTATAGGGATATATGTAAACATTCGAATTATAGACTTGACATTTCTGACCTAAATGTTGCTTCATTACTACATTTCCTGAATTTTTCTTTTTGGCAGCTCATACTGATTTGCCAGTTATTTCCTGTGTTGTATTTTTTAAATTCTCAAGAAGTCTTCATCTTTGTGTTTAGCATAACTGGAAACAGAGCAGTACACTTTCCAGTCACTTAACTGTATACACATAATAGTATTTGATGAATGTCAGATGCTTTGTTTAGTCTTAGTACTTGCTAGTAAATGCTTAACAACTAGCTCTTCCCCAAATCATGGACTTATATAGAAATAAGTTCATTATAAAGCTCATACAATAAAGGATGCATACTGAATAACTTAAAATAATAAACAATACAGAACTTTTGTGAATTCCATATAGTCAATTGCTTGTTAAAGAATTCTCTTTCTTTATCTCTTTCTTCTCTCTCTTTCTCATTCTTAAAAATGCAGATTCTCTGTGATTGCAGCTGAAGGACAGGAGACTGTTCATAATAAATTTTAGTTGACATATTCCTTGACATTAACAACAGAGATAAAAGTGCAAACACAAAGACTAAAATCGGAACATCACTCATTTGCAACCATGTGTTTGACTCCTCAATCACACAGTAATTTTCAGAATCTAGAAGAACATTTCTGTATTTGTTGTCCTGCTGTAATGTGACATGATACTACACAGCACACTTTTAAGATGAATCTGAAATTACTGACATTTCATCCACAATTCTCCCAACTCAATCACTAAAAGAAGTCAAATACAGATTTTCAGGGTTTCTCTAAATAAATACAAGTTAGTTTCCTTCTTTTTCCATTTAAGTACTTTGTCAGATATACATGTTTGTCAATTAGTAGCACGAAATTGAATTTGCTGATTGGAAATGATGACTCTTGGTTCATGTTTTATTTTGTGCAGATGCATAAGACATTTGGCTTACCCTGTTTTGTAGGCGGAGGCTGCTTGTTCATTTCCTGACTGCCGAGACCCAAAATAATCACACAGAAACTATATTAATTACAATACCGTTTGGCTAATAACTCTAGTGTATTTCTAGCTAGCTCTTATATCTTGAATTAACCCATTTCTATTAATCTGTGTATCACCACTAAGCTGTGGCTTACCGGTGCCTGTGTGTTACTCCTTTGGTAGCTACATGGCATCTCCCTGACTTCACCTTTTCTCCTCTATCTCTGCTTGGAGTTCCCGCCTTGCTTTATTCTGTGCTGCCATAGGCCCAAAGTAGCAGAAGTGAAGTGTGTGATTGCTGTTGGAAGCACTGAAACCTGTGCCTTTACCATGCTGCAGCAGTGGCAGAGCTCCCCAAAGATACTGCTTTCTGCATCATAAAGGGAAGAGAAAGTGGGGCACAGATATAATCCTCCCCAAACTAACATGCTTGTTGTTACAATTCCCTGAGAGAAAAGGCTTTTGTTACAGTATCATAAGCTATCAGAAATATTATATATAATCAACACTTGAATATCAATTTGTATTTCAAATTTAAAGCAATAACATACAATTCAAACTTAGCATAAACTTGGTGTAGGAGAGTGATGAATTTGAAGCTAGCCTACTACATAGAGAGACCGTGTCTCAAAGGGGAAAGAAAAGACCTTTTTTTGGTATAAAATAGAAGTATGAATAACCCATATGTTTTATCTAGCCTTTTTTTAAAATTATTTATTTGTAGTGCGTTGGTGTTTTGCCCACATGTATGTCTGTGTGAGGGTGTTGGATCCCCTGGAACTAGAATTGCAGACAGCTGTGAGCTGCAATGTGGGTGCTAGGAATTGAACTCAGGTCCTCTGAAAGAGCAGTCAGTGCTCTTAACCATTGAGCCATCTCTCCAGCCCCCTTTCTATCCTTTTTAAGAAAACATATTTAGTGTCTTTTTAAAATTTATTTATTTAATGTGCATTGGTGTTTTGCTTGCATGTATGTCTGTGTGAGGGTGTTGGATCCTCTGGGACTGAAATTACAGGCAGTTGTGAGCTGCCATGTAGGTGCTAGGAATTGAACCTGGGTCCACCTGAAAGAACAGCTACTGCTTTTAACTGTTTAACTATTTTCCCCATGTTTTGGCTATGTTATGTTATGTTAACTTGACACACAAAGTGTGTCTGCAAGGCTGCCTTAATTGAGAAAATGCCTTCATAAGATCCAGATGTCGGATATTAATTAGTGATTGATGGGGGAGGGCCCAGTTATTGCGTGTGGTGTCATCCCTGAGCTGGTGGTCCTGGGCTCCACTAGCAGGTTGAGCAAGCCAGGAGCAGCAACCCTCTATGGTCTCTGCATCAGCTCTTGTCTCCACTTGGCCTATTTTGAGTTCCTGTCCTGACTTCCTTCTCAAGGTTGCTTTATTACTTATTTCTATATGTTACACAGTATCTTAGTTTCTATTGCCATGACGAAACACCATAATCAGAAATCAAGTTGGAGAATAAAGGGCTTATTTGGCTTAAGCAACCTTAGGAATAAAATATAGGTATGGAATTTACATTAAAATATGACTTTGCAATTTCTATCTTTAAGATAAATATTTTTCAAGAATATTTCCATTCCTTTTAGGCTTCATTACATTTTTAGGCTACAATGCAGAGCAGTGGATCTCAGTATGGTCTCTTCAGACAAATGCCATTCTACTTAGTTTCCATCTGTTCCAACTCTCCCTTATCCTTCCCCTCAACTGATGCTTCTCCGTGCCCTCAGTATTTTCTGCTGCCTTCCTACTATGTGTATCTCTTTATTCTATTTTCCATCTCACATAAGATCTTTTCTCCCCATATTGCAATTCTCTTCCTAGTTTTGTGACCTATGTGAATACACATAAGTTTCACACACACACACACATACACACAAACACCATTCTTTCTTCATGTTTAGTTTTATTTAATTAAGTCTTCTCTCTTTTGGTTATGCTGGCTCAGGGTTTTTCAATTTTGATTATTTTTTTTCAAGAACCTACCTCTAATTGATTATATATATTTCTTTTCAGTCTCCATTTCATTAATTTATTTTACTTTTATGAAAATATTTATTGGGCCTAAGAGTTTTCTGGTGGAATCTTAACCGCTATTTCTTCTGCTTGTTAAGTATTGGTGATGTTTTTTTCAGTGTAATGTGTGGTGTTTTTGTTGTTGTTGCTTGAGTTTTTTTCTTATACCATTTTGATTAAAAACAACAGCAGCAACAAAAGCAACAACAACAATAACAACAACAACACACTTCAGCTCCAGGGCTGGAGAGTTGGATCAGAGATTAAGATCACCTGGGTTGACTCCAAGCACCCATGTGGCAGTTATAACCATATGTTACTTCAGTTCAGGGGATCTGATGTACTCTTCTGACCTCTGTGGGTGCAGTACATAAGCAGTGTACTGCATGTATGTATGTAGACATGCAAGCATTCAAAACACCCATGAAATAAAATAGTAAGTAAAATGTTTCATAATATTCCTATAAACTTCATTTCCTTGTGAATTTTCCTTCCATCTCCCACGTGAATGACTTTTCATCTACATCGCTGACTGTCTTGTCCATTTTGTTGTTTCCTCCATGGTGCTAATTTTCCCTCTAGGTTCTGGGTTGGATTCACCTGCCTATTTGTGTCCTCTTTCACATCATCCTTAATTTTTTTACCAGAAAACTTTTGAAATTATCTCCTGTCATTTTACCTTTTTCAGTACCTTTGTGTTCAGTAGCTTAGGAGTTATGACTTTTAAAAGAGTCTTGTCTTTTTCATTTTCATGTGTTTCTGGGTTGTGACTTGTACATCTGTTGGATTAGAAACATGTTTTTGTTTTTGACAGGGTAGTGGTGGTGGTGAGTCCTCTGATTGAGCAGTCTGCTACTGTTTTTTCTTCTTTCCTCCCTCCCTCCCACTTTCCCTCCCTCCCTCCTTCCCTCCCTCCCTCCTTCCCTCCCTCCCTCCCTTCCTTTTCTTATCTTTCAAGACAGGGTTTCTCTGTGTAGCCCTGGCTGTCCTGGAATTCATTCTGTAGAACAGGGTAACCTCAAACTCAGAGATCTGCTTGTCTCTGCTTCCCAAGTGCTGGGATTGAGGGCATGCTCCGCCACTGCCAGCCTCAGGCAGTTTACTCTTGAAGCCTCAATACACACTACTGCGCCATAAGAAGAAAGGCTGCTGTATCAGCAATAAACACATCATCCAAGATACAGAACTGCATTTGAATTACAGTCTGTTAGTACATTGCCAATTACAGTAATGTGAAAAGAGGCAAAACTACTGTGGAATGTACTATTGAGCTAGAAATTATTTAAGGAGCACATAGACAGAGTAAATGAGTGAGCTGGAGGGTACAGGGGAACAGGAGCAATAGGGTTAAATAAACGAAAGGAGAATAAAGAACTATGTTTATGGAGGGGAAGAGAAAAGAACAAAAGATTAGAAAAAATAGAAATTAGAAAAAGCTAATACAAAATACAGAAATTCAGAATGTAAGAAGGATAATAATAATTTAAAAAGTAGCAACATTAAAGAAAAAGAACCAATAAGGCAAAGTGGCAATACTACTAAATATGAGGAGGGGGTACACAGCTGTTAAAAAAGAAAGAAAGAAAGAAAAAATATTGCCCCCAGATGGGAAAAGAATGCAAAGAAAAAAATCAGGAGGCTGTGAAGGAGAGGAAGAAATAACAAAAGAATAAATAAATTACAGTGACGTAAAAGTGCTGCCAAATGTTAGGAAAGAAAAAGGAATCGCAAGGAAGAACATAAACGCTCTAACAGTTTCTTTTGGGGTCGGCAAAACCTGAAAACCGTCAGTTGCATGCTTGGGGTAGGTGTCCGGTGGACTGGTGCACTCTTGTCTGTCTTTGCTGTTGCTAGGAGACACATCGGAGGAGTCCGCCAGGAAGGCCTGAAACATTAGCAGCAGTTTCCTTTCTTTGTATAGCAGGGGGCCTCTGGTGGATGCACTTACTTTTGCACTCTGTGGACTGGGAAGCCTCTCTTTACTGTCCCAAGACTCTCTACATCAGTGGTTCTCAACCTTCCTAATGCCGCAACCCTTTAATACAGTTCCTCATGCTGTGCTGACGCCCTCACCCCCACTAGCCATAAAATCATTTTCATTGCTACTTTGTAACTGTAAGTTTGCTACTGTTATGAATTGTAATGTAAATATTGTGTTTTCCGATAGTCTTAGGTAAACCCTGTGAACGGGGTCATTTGACCCCAAAGGGGTCAAGACCCACTAGTTGAAAACCTGTTGCTCTTTATCATATCCCCTGGGGTGGCTAATGCTTTTAACTGGCCTGTCTCCCAGTCTGTTGGGTATGTGAGAAGCAACCACAATGCTGAGACCAGTACAGGCAGAGAACCTGCCTTCATCCTATCACAGCCCCCCAAATCCTAATCACTTGGTTGGAGGGATGCTCTTGGAACACATACATTCATGCCCTCAAGAGCAGTAAATGACAGATAGGCGGCTTTAGCTAAAGTCCAGCTCTCCTCTCCATAGCTGCATCTCCGGGCCTTCCCTCAGCTGTAACAGTAAAAGCAAATTTGTGGCTCCCCAACCTGTGTGTTTTCTATTTCAGACCTCTGGAGTTTTTAACAATAAATTCTCCTTCAAGGTGGCGTTAAGGCATTACTGTCTAGCCATATCACACAGTCTGCCAAAATGGGGTTTCCCTCCTCCTGCAAGATTCACAGACTCACCAAGATCTGCAGCTGAATTTGAGACTATGAGGGTGGAGGCTTCTCCCAAGGGTAGGACTCCCTGTGGTTGTTTCCTTCTGGAAGCAGCTTTTCTCTCTTTCCTCTGCCAGGGAGCTGCACAGCTGAGGCCTGCTTTAGGTTTGCATCTCTGGATGCCCCTCTTCTGCTCTCTCTCTCTCTCTCTCTCTCTCTCTCTCTCTCTCTCTGTGTGTGTGTGTGTGTGTGTGTGTGTTCACTTCATTATCAGGATTCTGAAGCTCATTCTGAAGTTCTGAAGCTCTTTCGCTGTTTCTTTATTGGGGATAAAGTCTATTTTTTTCTTATTCTGACTCTTGGTCAACCATCACATAGACAGGCTCTAGTCCGCCATCTTACCTGGGAGCCTCCCAAGTTTTCATTGTTAAAAAACCACAGGTGAATTCTAAGCATTTCGCATCAATTTTTCTTTTCTTTTCTCTCTCTCTCTCTCTTTTGGTTTTCAAGACAGGTGTTTTTTTTTTTTTTTTTTTTTTTTTTTTTTTTTTT
>PVIU01005289.1:0-23607 GCA_004026605.1 Ondatra zibethicus | reverse complement strand
TTATTCTGACTCTTGGTCAACCATCACATAGACAGGCTCTAGTCCGCCATCTTACCTGGGAGCCTCCCAAGTTTTCATTGTTAAAAAACCACAGGTGAATTCTAAGCATTTCTCATCAATTTTTCTTTTCTTTCTCTCTCTCTCTCTCTTTTGGTTTTCAAGACAGGTGTTTTGTGTGTGTGTGTGTGTGTGTGTGTGTGTGTGTGTGTGTGTGTGTGTGTGTAACTTTGGGCCTGTTCTGGAACTCACTATTTAGACCAGGCTGGCCTCAAACTCACAGAGATCCACCTGTCTCTGCCTCCCAAGTGCTGGGATTAAAGGCCTGCACCACCACTGCCCAGCAGCTTCTCATCAATTTTTGACTTACAATGATCACTTCAAAAATAGGATTTGTACAGAATGAAAGTGACTTCTGATCTCAAGGGGCTCTAGCAGGCCTGAGCATGGCAAACAAGTCTCCAACAGATTTTGCCTTTTACTCCTCCATTCCCTCTATCTTGCTAAACCATTAGATTATATTCCTAAAGCTAGCCACCAAGGTCTACTCCTTTATTTGGTCACTTCCTCCTCCTGAGGCTGACTACCAAGGTCAAGCTATCAAAGTATTGAAGTCCAGCAATCAAAAGCTCCCTTTGGCTCACCTAATTAACATGCCCAATTAAAACATTAAACATCTCATCATAACAAGGGATTTCCCATCTTACCTTTATAAACTGCCGTTAGTCTCCTCTCTATCCAGAGGCTGTCCTTTTGTATTTCAGGGAAAATATCCCTTCCCCGCCTCCTGTATTCTTTCTCCCTTCTCCTTGGTCCTCTGCCTCCTGTCTTTGTCTCTTATTATTCCTTGCCCTCTGTTCCTCTGGGGCAAATCTCCTTTGTGTTGAGAACTTGGTCTTGGGGTGTCCTGTGCAGATCTGGGTCTTTTTATGATCTATTGGTCATATTATCTCAGGGCTGAAAAGTGTCTAAGTGTGTCAATGCTTCACTTACAGTACAAGGATGTTGACTCATTTTCTAAGGAATCCTGAAGATAAGCCCCTCTGCTGTAATGGCTCTGAACCTGCATCTTTAACATCATCAAAGCAAACTTTGCGGCACTTTCCTCTGTGTTTACTGGTTCTCTTGGGACAAGCGCGTCCTAAGTACATTTCTGAAGGGCACATACAGGAGACTTGCAGTTTTTACATTCATGCTTTTTAAAAATATATTTTATTTTATCCATGTGAGTGTTTTACATGCATGTGCATATGTATGTATACCTCATGCTTGGTGCTCATAGAAGTCAGAAATGTGTGCCAGAAACCCTGAAATGGGAGTCACTGAGGCTGTGAGCCATAACATGGGTGCTGGGCATAGAACCTTTTTTGAGCATTTTTGACTACTGAACCATTTCTCTAGACCCACATTCATGTCTGTCTTATGGTAGTGATCATTGTTGTTTTAAACAAACTCTCAATGTTTGATTTTACCAAAAAAGACTCAAGAACCAGATGCTGGGGTGAAAGCCTGTTAGTTCAGACAGTCAGAGAAAGGACCTGGCTGATCTTCCAACTCTGCTGACATGCCTGAAGCCCCTTTTCTCCTATGCCATCTCAAATGAAAACCTCAAACTCAGTGTTCCTCCTTTTTACTTCCTGTGGGTCTCTTTATCTGTCTTTCTTACTCTCTCTTACTCTCCATGTTTTTTTCTTGATCACCCTATGTTCACTTTCTGTCAACTGGTTGCTTGCTGTCTCATAAGCTATGGCTGTCTTTATTTAATTCTGTTTGCAATATTCAAGCAGAACGCCGTTGAATTGAAGGTGTGTGCTAGGGCTGAGTCACACCACAACTGGAAACAGGGTTTTCCAGTAAATAATACAATCTTGGGGTTCACAGTGTAATCAAATATTCTGACTGTTGGCTGCTCTGTACAAAACAAAATATTCCTGAGTGATTGTTATATATAACTAAGATTTCAAATAGTCTTATAGAGATAGAATTCACACATAAGTCAACATTTAGACACCCAACTTGCCGGGCGGTGGTAGTGCATGCCTTTAATCCCAGCACTCGGGAGGCAGAGGCAGGCGGATCTCTGTGAGTTCGAGACCAGCCTGGTCTACAGAGCTAGTTCCAGGACAGGCTACAAAGCCACAGAGAAACCCTGTCTCGAAAAACCAAATAAATAAACAAACAAACAAACAAACAAACATCCAACTCAAGAGCTTTTGATATATTAATATACTTCCATCACTACAATTTTAGAACATTTTATTATCCATGAAGAAACCTCATGTCCATCCCTTAGCCATCATGCCCTAAGTAAAATTATTTTCTCTCTTGTTCCCATTCTTAAAGATTATACGTAGAATCATGCACGTGGTCTTCGTGATTGGTAGCTTTACCTAGCGCAAAGTTTTTAAAAGTTTATCCATGCTTTTTCTGGGGAGAGGGACACAGATCAATTTGCATTATAAACTCATTGTGGGCATCCAGGGGCAGTTTTAGATGTGTAGTGTGACAGAAGATTGGCTTCTATTTTGATGAAGAAAACAGTCATGTCTTTGGAAGTATTTTGTGCACCCCCAAACATATGTGTTGTGGAAAATGAAGGCAGAAGAAGGTGAAAACAAACAACATCAACAAAAAACCAGCCTGGGGAAGCTGGAGGTAGGAAGAATCCAAGCTCAGTCCTCTCTAGGAATTTACAGAAATAGCTTTTGCTATTATTCTTCAAAAATAGTTTAAATAGTTCGTCTGCCTGCAAAGGCTTGCAGCCTTTTTTTGCAGACATCAAGGAATGTACTTTTAAAAAAGCTGGAAGCCTTTCTAAGAACTTGGTATCATCAACAAAGAGCAGGGAAGGTTCATGCTTATCCACTTCAGCTCCTAGATTGTAATTCCAATTGTAATTATCTACCTATCCATCCATCCATCCATCCATCCATCCATCCATCCATCCATCCATCCATCCATCCATCCATCCATCCATCTATCTATCTATCTATCTATCTATCTATCTATCTATCTATCTATCTATCTATCTATCTATCTATCTATCTATCTATCCATCCATCCATCACAGCAGTAGCAGGAGATGTTCTAGCACACCAAAGCCAGTCTGCTAACCCCAGAAATTACTACTAATATTTCACTGACAGGAGGTCCAGATTCCTTCCTGTTACAGCCGGGAAAAGCCTTGCCAAAGACATTCTCTTTCAAGAGAATGAGTTTTAAAGGACTTAAACACGAGTGCAGAGGAAGCAAGCTAGGATTGGGAGCCACCGGTGATACAACACGAGGTGGCAGTCTTGTCCCAGTAAGCACTGTACAGATTAGTGCAGCGTTAAAAACAGGACTTGTAAGTTTTGAAGACATAGTCCACAACATGCCTGAGGCTTCCTTGATGGATGGACACAGAGACATAGGGGACCTTTCTTAGGAAGACACAGCAGTGAAGTGCAGCAAGAACCAGTGTCTGAACTGTGATTTGCTGTACATTTTCATTCACTCTTATTTTGTAACTCATAGCCACCTTTACACTGCGGTTCTGCTTAGACAATATTATACAGTGGTAATTCTACATTCAAATGGTGTGTCCTTTGGTCTTCCCAATAAGATACTGATTTGGTCTTCAGAAACTTTTTAGCCTTCATTGAGCCCTGAAGTAAATACAATTCTTGAATCACATCCTCTCTCTTGCCTCTGTAATTGTACAGATGGATACATGGTACCTGAACTGTTGTCTTTTATATTCGTGGATGATTCCTGCTCATTCTTTCTGGCTCAACCAAGATATCACCTTCTTGAAGCCTCTGTTGACAACTTTCAGAGACAGGTATGTCTGGCTTGAAATAAACACATTAAAGTACCTATATGGGCACCTAACAAATGGTATCTATTGTTTCCATGTAAGTCTAGTAATTCTAGTCTGTAAGCATTCCAATCTTGTATTTATTTGTGCATGTCTCATAGAGCCAGCCTGGAGGCACTTGTTAAGTCTCATGGTACCAGACTTTAGATAGTCTAAGGCTTCCTGTCACCTCACAAATGCACATAACCCCACAACTGTAAGAAAGTCCCAGCTCATTTTACTCCTGGCCTGGGTCCATTTCAGTCTGCAGGATTACAGATCTATCATCAGTCCAATAAAGGAACATGGGTACAGAAAGCTAATTAGTTTCATGAAGTTAAAACTGTCTTCATGAGTGGAAATAAAGTGGGGGAGTTTAAGACCAAAACAAAGAGAGAGAGAGAGAAAAAAAAAGGTTGTGGGGACAAGAGAAGAGTCTCATGTGAAGTTAAAAATTAATTGACTGTATTTGACTGGGGACGCTGAAAATACCCTCTGGCTTTGCCAAAGAAATGCCTTGGTAAATCACTCGGCTTTTCAAATGGGGAGAAACAACTGTGAGGCTACCCTAAGCTGGTTGGTGTCTTAGGTTTCCAGTTTAAAGAGAGAGAGAGAGAGAGAGAGAGAGAGAGAGAGAGAGAGAGAGAGAGAGAGAGAGAGGTGCTTTCCCAGCTTTCTCCAACATGATTGTTTGGTTCAACAGAAAAACCTATAAATCTCAGTGATGTCTTTTCATCCATGTGGCCTTGGGGAAGATCCCTGCTTCTCTGAGTTTTGGTTTCTTCCACTAGTGGGATATAACAGCAGGGCTGACCTTGGGAACTGTTAGATGACCTGAGCAAGGTGTGGTGACACTGAGCCCTTGCCTGGCACTGAAAAGTCACACCCCAAATGCTAGGCAATGCCTGTAAAAGTCAAGAGCCCCCAGCGAAACAGAACCATTAGAATGTATTTAGACACAAAAAGATCATAAGTAATTGGTTCATGACATTATGGAGACTGACAAGACTCCTGATCACAGTTGGCAAGCTGAACATGCAGAAGAGCTGAGTGTGTCACTCCAGGCTGAAGGCCATGAGCTTACCACTTGGGATTTTTTTCATTTCAGCTTGAGTCCAAAAGTAAGATGAAACTGATGTTGCAGCCCAAAGCAGTCATGAAGGAAGTGAATAGAGGGGTGGTCTTTAGTCCTATCTGGGGTCTCAGCTGACTGGATGAAGGCCATTCTTAGAGCAATCTGATTTACTCAATTTATTGTAGTTGGGCTTTCTAAGGGCCACCAGCTCCCGAATAACAACACAGAGACCTTTTATTAATTCTGGAAGCTTGGCCTTAGCTTAGGCTTATTCCCAACGGGATCTTAAAACTTGATTTAACCCATTTATTCTAATCTACGTTCTGTCACATCTCTCGTTACCTCTCCTCCACACTGTAGGTCTGACTTCCTCCTAGTCTCACTGGTGAATTCACCTCTTTTGCTCCCAGAGTTCCTTCCTGGAAGCTCTGCCTATCCCCTCTTGCCTAGCTATTGGCCATTCAGCTCTTTATTAAACCAACCACAAGGCGCCTGGGCAGAGACACATCTTCACAGTGTACAAAAGGTTATCCCACCACAATCCATTGATATTTTATTAGTTCTTTGAGAATTTCCTACAGTGTGCTTGGGACATAATCACTACTCCAAATCTTTCTAGATGCGACTTCCCTTCCCTCCATCCCTAACTTTGTGTGACCCATCAAGACCAATTTGTGCTGCCCAAATATTCTTGGATGTGCAGTCTTCCCCTGGAGCATGGTTGACTTGGAGGGGCTACACTCTTAGAGAAAACTGTCTATCCCTTTCCCAACAGCTAACAATTCCCAATAGCTCTATGAATAGGGGTGGAATTATGTGTTCAACTCCTACCTCCATGCTGGGATTTGGTTTGGTGTGGGCCTAAACAGTTTTTGTGACTCTGTCACAGCCAGTGAAAGTTCATATGCGCAGCTGCCTTGCGGTACCCAGAAGACACCATTTCCTTGTAGTTGTGCACCTTGTCTGGCTTTTACACCCTTGTCGTCCCCTATTCTCCAGTAATCCTGAAGCTGGCCCTGGGAAGAGGTGTGGTATATACGTTCCATTTTCGGGTTGAATGTTCTGCATTCCACATTCTCTTATTCTCTAACCCTCTATCAGATATTTCTTTTCTACTCAGTAAGATGCCTCTTCAATTCAGTGATGATGCTCTTTCTCCAGAATTTTTTAGTTTTATAAAGTCCCGTCTATTAATTTTTGGTCTTAATGCATGCTTTTTACTGGGGTCCTGTTTATAAATTTCTTTCCTGTGCCCATGAATTCAAGTTATCTCCTACTTGATATTCTACCAGAGTCAGAGCATCAGGTCATGTGCTGATGTCTGTGCTCTATTTGGAGTAGAGTTTTGTAAAGGGTGAGAGGTAAGGATCAAGTGTCATTCTTCCACACGTAGACTTCCAGTTTAACCAATACTATTGATGCTATCTGTAGTAAGAGGCGCGGGCCATGTTCCCGGTGCCTGGCTAGCTTAACCCCCAAAATAATTACACAGAAACTATATTCATTTAAATACTGCCTGGTCCATTATCTCCAGCCCCTTATTGGCTAACTCTCACATATTAATTTAAGCCATCTCCATTAATTTGTATCGCCACTTGACTGTGGCTTACTGGCATGAGTCTAATCAGCGTCCATCTTGGGCAGGAAAACCATGGTGTCTGCCTGTCTGTCCTTCTTCCCAGAATTCTGTTCTGTCTACTCTGCCCATCCAAGGGCTGCCCTATCAAAAGGCCAAGGCAGTCTCTTTATTCAACCAATGAAAGCAACAGAAATACAGAAGGACCTCCTACAGCAGCTATCATTCCTGACACCCAATGTATACTGTTGGATTCGTTGTCAAAAGTCACCCAACTGTGAGGGTTTATATGTGGGTCCTTAATTCTGTTCCATTGATCTATAAGTCTGATTTTTGACAGTCCCATCTTTTTTATTACTGTAGCTCTGTAGTATAACTCGAAATCTTGGATGGTGATACCTTCATCAGTTTTGTTGTTCAGGATTGTTTTGACTATCCAGGCTCCTTTGTATTTTCATAGGAAATTAAGATTGCTTTTTCTACTTTCTGTGAAAAACCATATTTGAATTTTGAAAGGGATATAGTTGAATATATAGATAGATTACTTTTGGTAGAACAGCTGTTTTCATAATAATAATCCCGCCAATCTGTAAACATGGAAGGTATCTTATTCAATTTCTTTTTTCAATGTCATAAAGTTTTCATTATACAAGTCTTTAACTTCCTTAGTTAATTCATTACACATGTTTAGGCTATTGTTAATGGTATTGTTTCCTTTCCAATGTGTTTGACATTTGTATATGAGGAAGATATTGATTTTTGTGGATTAATTTTGTACCTTGCTATTTTGCTGAATTAGTTAGCTGTAGGAGTTTTCTGCTAGAGACTTTAGTATCTTTTACGTATAGAATCATATCTGCAAATTAAATATTGTTTGGCTTCTTTTTTTCTATTTGTATTCCCTTAATATCCTTTGTTTTTGATTTTTAATTGTTCTAACTAAGACTAAAGTAATGTTGAACAGGAATGGGGATAGTAGGCATCCTTGCCTTGTTTCTGATTTTAGTAAAATACTTTGAATTTATTATCATTTAGAATGATATTGACTGTGGGCTGTAGTGATATTTTATTTATATTTTAATAAATAAAACTTGCCTGAAGATCAGAGAGTAAAACAGCCCCATGGGTTATCCTTACAGACCTGGCAGTGGTGACACACTCCTTTAATCCCAGAACGCCACTAGTTTGCCATAGAAACTGGGTCGTGCATGCTTTTAATCCAGTGGTACATGCCTTTAATCCCAGCCCTAGAGAGGAGTATAAGATTGGAGCAGACAGCTTTCAGACCCAGTCTCATTCTGAGATTCCTGGAGGCAGGATCGCCATTTCGGACTGAAGCAGAGGTGGTGACTGCTTTGCTTTTCTGACCTTCAGGTTGAGTTCTAATTTCTGTCTCCGGATTTTTATTAATTGTGCTACAGTGGACTTGTTATAAACTACCTTTAGTATATTGAGATATGTTCCCCATGTCTTTATTTTATTCTAGGACTTTTATCATGAAGGATGTTAGATTCTGTCAAAGGCCTTTTCTTCACCTATCAAGATGATCATGTGGTTTCTATCCTTTAGTTTATTTGCTTGGTAGGTTCAATTTACTGACTTATGTAATGACTTATCCCTCATTCTCTGGGGTAAAACCAAGTTGATTATGATGAATAATCTTTTTTTTTTGAGACAGAGTTTCTCTGTGGCTTTGGAGCTTGTCCTCTGCCTCCCAAGTTCTGGGATTAAAGGCGTGCGCCACCACTGCCCAGCTTATGAATAATCTTTTTATGTATTCTTGAATTCAAGTTTCAAGCACTTCATTGAAAAAGGGTTATGTGTATGTCATCAAATGTATTAGCATATACTTTTTTAGTCTGTCTTTGTCTGATTTGATATCAGGATAATACTGCCTTTATCAAAAGAATTTGGAAAAGTTCCTCTTTTTCTATTTTGTGCAAAATTTGAGGAATATTAATATTAGTTCTTGGAAGGTCTGGTAAAATTCTGTACTGAATCTCTCTGATCTTTTTGTTCACTAGATTTTTAATTACTTTCTATCTTAATGGATGTTATGGGTCTGTTTACTTCATCTTGATTTAACTTTGGTAGGCTAACTTTTTCTGACATAGCACACGGTGCTATAAGTTTTCTTCTTTCATTCTGTACAGATTTTGGTGTGTTGTCCTTTTATTTTCATTTGATTTTAGGAGTTTAATTTTTTTCTGCTTGATTTCTTCCATCATCCATTTTTGATTTAGGAATGTGTTTCTTAGTTTCCATTAGTTTATGTATTTTCTGTCATTTGTTGTTGTTGATATCCAGCTTTAGTCCATAGTGGTCAGATAGAATTAAGATTATGGTTTCAACCTTTCAACATTTGTTGAGACTTATAATGGTCTGTTTTTAGAGAAAGGCTGCTGAGAAGAGCATCTATAGTGTTTGGGTAGGATGTTCTGTAGATGTCTACTAGATTCATGTAATTTATGATGTCAGTTAACTTCAGAGTTTCTCTATTTAGTTTTTTCCCCCAGATGCCTGTCTAAATATTGAAAATGAGGCATTGAAATTGCTCAATGTGTCCTAGATATAGTGGGGAGGGCCATGGCCCTGCCTCAAAGCGATGTGATAGACTTTCTTGACTCCCCATGGGAAGCCTTACCCTCTCTGAGGAGTGGATGGGGGGGTGTGATGGGGAAAGATGGAGAAAGTAGGAGGAGGGGAGGGAGAGGGAATGGGATTGGTATGTAAAATTAGAAAAGATTGTTTTTTTAAAAAAAATAAATTAATTAATTACAAAAAGAAATGCCCACTGTGTTGGTATTACTTTGTGACTTTCAACATAATATAGTTTCCTTTATGAAATTGGGTGCTCCTGTGTCTGATGAATATATGTTTAGGATTGTAATATCCTGCTGCTTGATTCTTCCTTTAAGGGGTGCACAGAGTCCTCCTTTCTCTTTTATGACTGGTTTTGGTTTGATATCTATTTTATTAGAATAGCTACCCTTGCTTACCTCTTGGTCCTATTGGCATGGAACACCCTTTGCCTTCCTTCAACCCTAAGGTGGTATCATCTGCTATTGGTGATGAGATGTGTTTCTTGGAAGCAGAAAAGAAATTAATCCTATTTGCTGACCCAGTCTGTTAGTCTGTGTCTCCTCATTGGTGACTTGAGATTATTAACATTCAGAGTTATTCCAGAACAATGTATATTAATTCCTGTCACTTCGTTACTTTTCTGGTGTTTTATTAGTCCTCCTTTGATTCAGTGTTCTGAAATTGCTGGTTTATTTTGCTTTTTAAAGCATTTCTTTCACCTCCTCTTCAGCCTAAAGTATGAAACATCCTCTGTAGGGGGCTTAGTAGTCACATATTCCTTAAATCTGATTTTACTGAGGAAATTGTTTCTTTCCTTGTGGATTCCTGGGAATTTCTCTAGACCCAGGTTTCTTGCTAATCCTAGAATGGCTCCCTCAATCAAGATAAATCTTTCCTTGCTTTCATTTCTGTCCCTCCTTCTTCTTGACTATCCCATTCCCTTAAGTTCTCCTCACCCCTCCCCTTCACCCCGCTTCTTCCCCTTCCACCCTCCCTTCTCCCCCCACCCCCATGCTCCCAATTTTGTCAGATCTTGTTTGTTTCCACTTTCCAGGTGGATCTATATATGTTTTTCTTAGGGTTCACCTTATTACTTAGCTTCTCTAGGATCATGAACTATAGGCTCAATATCCTTTGTTTATAGCTAGTATCCACTTATGAGTGAGTACATACAACATTCATCTTTTGGGGTCTGGGTTACTTCACTCAATATAGTGTTTTCTAATTCCATCCATTTGCCTGCAAAATTAAAGATGTCATTTTTTTCCCCACAGAGTGGTACTCTAATGTGTAAATGTGCCACATTTTCTTTATCCATTCTTTAGTTGAGGGTAATCTAGGTTGTTTCCAGGTTCTAGCTATTACAAATAATGCTGCTTGGTATGAAAAATCTTGCCTCTTGTATATTTGTGCACCATGTAAAGTGCAGTGTCAAAGAAGGCCAGAAGGGGGCATCAGATTCCCTGGAATTGGAATTAGAGGTAATTGTGAGCTGCCTTGTAGTTGGTTGCTGGGAATTGAATTTCTGTCTTCTGGAAGAGCATCCAGTGCTCTTAACCTCTGAGCCACCTCTCCAGCTCTTCTTCAGGGGTGTTCAGGGAAGGCCTTCTGGAG
The DNA here is from genome assembly GCA_004026605.1 of Ondatra zibethicus. Classification (NCBI taxonomy): domain Eukaryota; kingdom Metazoa; phylum Chordata; class Mammalia; order Rodentia; family Cricetidae; genus Ondatra; species Ondatra zibethicus. The sequence continues at coordinate 12,924 of PVIU01005289.1, read as the reverse complement.
CATAATCCTGTTGAAGTTTATTAGTTCTTTCTTTATTCTCAAAATTGCTAATCTTGTATTTACCCTTTCAGATATCTATTGTAGAGTATATGGCTTTAAATTTTCTTTTTTGTGTTTCCAACTTCAGTGTTTAAATTTTTGTCGTGCTTTTTTTTTTTGGTTGTTAGAAATGTACTAACTCGGATCTGGGATAAAGATATTCTGTATCGAAATGGTTACTTGTGTACTCAAGAGGACAGGGTGGTGAGGTAAAAAATTTTCTGAGAAATTCTATTTAAAGTTTAATTTTACAAATCAAACTTTCACCCAATCTATAGCCAAGTTACTAATAATGTGCTTTGAGATGATTTATATGCTCTTCCTGCTTACATACTGTGTACTCAAATATGTTTAAGAAAAACTGTTATTAATCTTACTATGCTTTAAGTCCCTCCAAGGACCACGTGTCCTATATTTCCTTTATTACCCATTCATGTCCTTGTCTCAGAACAATATATGTGTGCATAGGATGTGGTGGCTAGACCTGAAACTAGTCGCGGAAAATATCAAGGCACTGAAAACAATGTCCCCATACAAGAAAAACATTGAACTCATCTTGTGGGTACAGACTGATAACATCTGCTTCTGGCTTCGTGGCTTTTCTGAGTAGAGCCCAAACCCAATTTTCTCCCTTTTAAGATTCCTGTAAAAGATTAAGACAAAATTTCCTCATTCTTTTTGACGACATCATTATTGTGCCTCTCGATAAATAGGATAGCTTTCGCTCAAGAGACCAGATCAGAGATGAGAGCTCTTCCAGACAAATCAGGCCGACTGTGGCTGAGTGACAGAAAGGGTCAGCTTCTTTTTGTCATGTCAAGAGGAAAGGAAACAGACTGCACAGGACACAGTAGTGCTCTCAGGCCCATCATGACCCTCTGAGAATAGATTTGGGGACATGTCTCCAAATCCTCCCTTTGAATCAAAAGTGTGCAAGCCCTGGTTCCCTTCCCAATTCATTACATCATTCAATTTTTGTATGTATAAGAAGTTTGTGAATCATATCCTCTGAAAACCCCCTGTCTTTCCATGGACATGAGAAGTGTTAGCTGGGCAGTTAGGTTACACTGCCTCCCATCACTGAGAGCAGAAACACCCGCTAGTTTCTGTCACCTTCGTTGTAATTGTATTACACAGTCTTTCAATTCCTTCTTGTGCTTTCTTTCTCAAGATCAATTATATCAAGATCTTAAAGAGTACTAATATTTTTGTGTATATGTGAAATGCATACTTTATTTAGAATGCTGAAATGTTTTTCTTTTTCTTTTTCTTTTTCTTTTTTTATTGAAAATATTCTTTTCTGACATAACATACCCTGACAAGGGTTTCCCCACCCTCTACTCCTCCCCTTCCCCTCCCATCTGGATCCACTCCCCTTCTGTTCTCATTAGAAAAGAACAGGCTTTTTAAGAGATAGTAATAAAATATAATAAAATAAAATGTAAGATAAAACAATATTGATCACATCAAAATTGGACAAGACAAACCAAAAGAAGGAAGTGAGCCCAAGAGAAGATACAAGAATCAGAGACCCACTCATTCACACACTCAGGAATGCCACAGAAACTCGAAACTGGAAGACGAAATATATGCACAGAGGTCCTGATGCAGACCACACAGGTCCTGTGCCTGCTGCTTTCTCTGAGTTCATGTGGAGTTTGCTCATGAGTTTTGTTTTTGATGTCCTTCATCCTCTCTGGCTCTTACACTCTTCCTACCTCCTCTTCCGCAGAGTTCCCTGAGCCCATACTGGAGGGATTTTATTTAGGGCTGAGTGTTCCAACATCTTTCTCTGTGTGGCTGTGAATCTCTATTTGCTCCCAGCTGCTGCAGAAAGAAGCTTCCCTGGTGATGACTGAAAAAGACACTGATCTTTGAGGATAGCAGAATATCATTAGGACTCCGAAACTTACTAATATTTTAAAAGATTTTTTTTGGCCACTTTTTCCATCTTAAATTAGGCCAGGAACAGAAAAAAATTAATGGTTTCATTCATATAAAAACTGCTAAGGTTTCATTCTCTCTCCTTGTTTTTGGGACAGGATTTCAGTATTTAGCCAAGGCTGGCCTCTTACTCATGGCAATTCTCCTGCCTCAGGCTCCATCGTGCTGGGATTATAGGCATGGCCACTGTGCCCTGGCTTGTGTTCCTGGGAGACTGAATGTGCTGTAAAGTTTAATGATTTGCTTTTCTATTAACAACATAATCAATACTAAGCGGTTAAGTCTGATTTGGGTTGCAATTGTGGCTTATTTTCTAACTTGCTCTCTGGACTTGAATACGTTACCTAACCTCTCTGAAAATCAATTTCCCATTTCCTGTGAGAGTTATCCTGGAGAAAGAAAACCCTGTAAAATCCTCTGCTTGGCATTTGGTAAGTGTTCAATAAATGTCTTATAATGTTCTGCATCCACTGAATTTTTCCCCACTTAACTATAACATCATCAAAATGTCTATCACCTATCATTGGTCTGAAGTCCAAAGGTAGAAGAACTTAAAGTTTAAAAATGGCCATGGCTGTGGAGTGAACATGACATGAAAAACAAACGTTTGGATGAACACCTGGAAAGCCAGAGTTAACTGAAGCATTGGCAGTTTGACAAGAATAATTCAGATTGCTAAATGGTGCACAAAGGTAATGATTAGGTCTCTCTTTACACGTGTAGGTCTTCATCCCCAAGTTATCCTGAGGCATCTATGAATCAAGAAACTAGACACTTTTATAAAGTATATATACACGTACATGCTACTCACTATGAATTGCTGATTTCTGGAAGAGAAAGGGACAGACTTTTCCAGAGTGAGCTGATTTTCCTTTCATATAAATATGTTTACTGGGGCATTTCTTCCCTTCTACCTTATGGACCAGTGAAAGTGCCCTGGATATTTAAACAGCTTTCTGCAAGAAGCACAGGCAATTTTCTGGGGCTCTTGACCCCTACCAGACTTGAATAGCCTTCTTTGAAGATTCCTGTACTGCTCAATGGCAGTCAAAAAATCTGTCTAATTAGTTCAATTCAGTTCCACAAATATGATCTGAGCACCTGGAGTCTAACAGGATGGTATTCATAAACAAAAGAGATTGTCCATTCATGTATTACTTTGAAAGATAACATAGCACATCTATTTAAATAACTGTTAGTGTTGACAGATCATTAAAATAATTATGATATAATGTATAAGCCTGCTTAGGCTCCAAAAACAGCCTATTCCTCATCTGCTTATAAAAGCAACACATTTTAATTTTCATAACACTGATATTCTAAGAAAAAAATTGAAGCATTATTATTACAATTTTGTAAAAGTTAAGCTCCTTGAATACATGAATTTAGCAATTTACATAGTAAATCATTGGGTATTTATCTAGGAAATATTATTTTATTACATAATTTACTGATATAATTTATGAACTTTTTTGATTTATTAAAGTGAAGGTTTCTGAAACACAGCATCTTTTTTTTGCATAGTCTTCTGTATTTTTTTAACCTGCAGTCCTCTCTTTATTGCTTTGTTTCTGAACATACTGCTTTTCTTTGAACTCTGGTTTCCATTAAGCTTATGGAATTCAATTAGGCTTTTTAATATTGTCACTAATAAGACACTTTCTATAATCACTGTCTAGTTCTCTTTGGACCATTAGATATAGATTTGAAACCAGTAATGTTAAAATAACATTAATGCGCTCTCTAAATATGCTTACCTGCATTGTCTATGACTCATACATACGCGTGCACGCGCACGCACGCACGCACGCACACACACACACACACACATAATGATATTCTCTCTGTTTTGCACATGACAACAGGCCCAAATGAATTAGAGTTATCAAATAGAAGAGCACATTAGAGCAAAAGAGAAATTAGAATTCAGGCTCATTTTCCCCTGTGTTCAATGCCTGTAAATTCAGCAGCGTCCTCAGCATTTAAATAGTATCACAGAGACTTTCCATGTACCCCAGAGTGAAAGAAGACCTTTCTGCATTCTGAAGTGTTTGGTCTCCCTGCCATGATGTATTTGCATCATTTATCTTTGGAAAATTTTCATGGACTGTGTTTAATAGAAACAAGATTGCTCTAACTTTGTTATAGAAAGCCATCTGGAAGCCTCAGTATATATATATCGTGTAACAGGATAAAGAGTGGAAATAATTTGTAGTTTCACAAGAACACTGATTTAAAAAAAATCCAAAACCAAAAATTCAGAAAAACACAGAGATCAGAAAATTTCGTAAAGAAAATTCTGAGAATTTATAGTTTTTCTGTGTTTAAAATTGTAATTTTCTCCCATAGAAGTGAATGAGTTACAGAATAGCTGGAAATTTTGATGGGGGAAACGTCTACAAATGTAAGCCTATGGTTTATGCTTCTCCTCCCAATGTCATGTTTTAGAAACATGATTATATTTACAGTGAATATATAATTTCCATTCTGGCTTTCTTTTATTTACTATAATAAGAAAATGGGAGTTAGACTTTAAAGTGAGAAAATTCAAATGGAACAGCTAAATTTCAAATATTGTTTTATTATGAGTCAATAATAAATCTTCATTACAGAAAGAACGGCAAAGTTTTAAATCCAAAACATTTTAGAGTATAAATTGTCAGATTAAAGTGACAAACATGCAATAGAATATATTGTGTATTTTTTAATTTTACTTTTCACCAGTCTGCCAGGGAAGTTTTTTTCTTAAGCATTTTTGTCCTTGGGTTTTTTTCTACTTAGTTTAGGGTCCCTAACTGCTACTGTTAGGTTTTTTTTGTTTTGTTTTGTTTTTGGCAGAGGGAGGGGTTTCTATGTAGGATTCAGGCAGAAATATAAAAAGAGAGAAAAATCAACATCTGGAATTTATCTATTCATTTATTTTGAGACATGGTTGCGTATCTCCTAGTCTGACTTCAGAGTCCCCACGTAGCTGCAGATGACCCTCAAGTGCTGATGCTGTTGCCTCTACTTCTTGTGTGCTGGACCATGGACCTGTATCACAAGGTTTACATGATGGTGGGATTTCTTCTCAGGGCTCTGCACATGCTAGGCTAGTAATAACCGAGCTACAACCGTAGATTGCTGAAAGTGATTTTGAGAATTAAGCAGAAGGAGAAAGTCTATAGCTGAAGCAACACAGCAAAAATATTGGCAATTTCTGAATTTGATACTTACACTTTATTTCTTGCAATATTGATGTGTAAATTTGAAAATTCCTCAATAAAGAAGATACCCTTTTGAAGACACCTTCAAAAAAGAAGGTATCACCAAGAAATTGGTTATCAAAATCTTGAAATCTAGGCTTCATAGATAAACAACAAACAACAACAACAACAATTTTTCTGAATTATGTACCTCCCCTAATTGTATCACGAAACAGCTTGTTAAGCTTAGGTTAACGAGTTTCCTCCTAATTTTGAAATTTTACAGCTTTGTGGCTAGACCACGGCACCAGCTGTTCTCAAGGATAAGTTGGCTGGATTTGAAGAAAGAAGAAAGAGTGAATCTGCATGGTGCATCCCCAAGAGACTGAAGGGGAGAGCAAGAGGGCACCTCCTCTCGGTCCTGACCTCCCCATCCAGGCTGAAGTCTTGGAGGGGAAAAGTGAGTCAGTTGGAGGTGTGGCTACACAAGAGCATATTTTAATGTTACCTCAATAAGAAATATGCAAATTTGGTAATCATTCCAATCAAACAAAATGGTTTATCAGAAAGGTTAGCCATCTGTGATCTAGAACTCTTGATCCCATCTGGTGGGTGTTCATTTAGGCAGAAGAGTTGGGCATAGCAGGGCATTGGTGTGTGTGTATGTACAGGAGTGTGTTGGCACACACCTCATAGGTGTAGGGGTGTTAACTACTCTATGAAGAGGTCTTGCTCTGGCATGGAGCCGAATGGGTGGCGTCATCCGAATGGGCAGAGACTTTTGTCCTCCCAATCATCCTTCTCCAGGAGAAGTGGGAACAGATGACAAATTATCAACCATGGCTCTTCACCAGTTGAAACTCAGGATCAGTGAACTTCTGAAAGTAAGCCCTGCTGTTGTCCTCCCGATTCTCCTGAGACCCCGAGAGCACATGAGTCCCCTCCTTTCACATTGCTTCATGCCACATAGGGAGAGTTACTGCAGCGGGGGCCAGTGGAGGGAGTTAAAGGCAGCAAAACGAGCAGAAACAGACTGAGTTCTCAAGCACACTCTCAAGGAGGAGAATGGAAAAATTAATTTTTATCCTGTTCTTTGCCACTCAGTGGGGAGAAGATGTGTGACTAGCTACAAGAAAAAAAAAAAGACTATTTTAAACAATAAATATGGGTGAAGTGAGAATCCATTTTTAATACTACTCTATTAATATGTGTATCTGGTAATTTGTACAGACAGTACAAACTGGCTTACTAAATCAGCAAAACATTCTGTAATTGGCACCTATTGAGTTGTATCCTACCTCCCCAGAGACTACAATTTCTCATCTTGAAAAACTCTTGTTTGCTCACCAACACTCTCTCTATGCTCTTTAATGAAAGGTTTCAAGTTTTTTTTTTTTTTTTTTTTGTTTTTTTGCTGGGCACAGAGTCAATGATTGCACTCTTAACCTTTTTTGGGATTAAATTTCCCTATAAGATGACTTTTTTGACAGTAGTATGGATAAAAATGATGACACATTCCTTCTCTGGGTTAATTCTTTAAAATCAAAAAGCCCATTTCCCTCTGACTTTTAATGATCTAACTAGCTCAGTGAGTGCATAAAGAAGCATAGCTGTTTAGTGTCCTTATTCAGTTTTGTGTATTGGTTCAGTTTTGTATATTGAACCCAATTTATGTGCTGTACTCTAAAAGTTATTTGGTATTATTGTGTGTTTATATTTGTATATGATGTGTCTGATTGCTTGTGCCACATGTGTGGAGGTCAGAGGACAACTTTGTGGATTTATCTCTCTCCTTTTGGTGTTATATGGGTTATAGGAATTGAATTTAGGTAATTAGATTTGCATTGTTGGGTGGCAAGCTTCTTTGGCCACTGATCCATCTACCTGGCCCTGTGTTATACTTTTATATGCTGGATGTGACCTGTCATTGACAGAATGTCAATGTTACATAGCTCATGACTGGATATACATAAGATCTCTCTCTCTCTCTCTATTTCTCTCTCTCTCTCTCTCCCCCCCTTTCTCTCTCTCTGTCTGTCTCTCTCTCCCTCCTATAATTCAGCTCCTTAGGAGGCTAAGGCAGGAGGAGGCCAGTATAGGCAACCTAGTGAACACACTGAGCACATGTTTTTTTTTTTCTTTCTTTCTTCTTCTTCTTTTTTTTTTTTAGGAAAAGAAAATAGATAAAATAGATTAAGAACAACAACACAGTCTCCCAAAGAAGGTATGTTAAAGTACATCGAGAGTCTAGTTCTTAGCATTCCCGAAGATAACCTCATTTAGAAATAGGATATTCATAGATTTAACCATATTTGGATGAGGTTGTTTGGGTCAATTTTAATCCAATTTCACTGGTATCTTCATAAAAAGGGCGTGTTTGTACATGGAGATACAGGCTCCAAGAGGAGATGATGGGAAATTAAGGAGCTCACCATGTGATGATAAAGGGTTGTAGTAATATATCTCCAAGCACAGAAACATTAGTGCCACCAGAAGGTAGAATCCAGTGGATCATATCCTTTCTGAATACCATTCGAGAGAGAATTGCCTGACTGGCACATTGACTTTAGACTCTGATTTCCCCAGACTGTAAGAGTAAATGTCAGTTATTGTAAGTCATCTATCACATTCCTAGCAAACTAGTACAACATATTGAAAAATGCAATTGATAAATGTCATCATAAAAAAGAAGAAATCTGTAACTTTGAAGATAGAGATGAAAGAAGGATGAATACCTGACAGAGTAAGTGAAGTTAGAACACCAGTTAGTTCTTCAGATATCCCTTCCTCTCTGTACATCCGAGTTAACTGCCCTTCCATCAGTACTGCAAGAGAAGTATTAAATAAATTAGTACAATAATAAATAATACATAAATAATAAATAAATACAAATTCATTTAATAAAGTCATTAACCAGGAACTCTGGATTCATGAGGAAGAAAGGATGATATGGCATATTGAAAATTGGGAAAACAAGTAAAAGATTTATTATTTATTTATTTGTTTGTTTCAGACTAATAGTAGTGGTAGTTCAAGCTAGCTTGGAACTCACTATGAATACCAAAATTAAAAAAAAATGCCTGCTTCTGTTTCCCAGGTGTTGGGATTATAGTTATGTTCCAACCGTATCTAGTGCAGATACAATTACTTTGAAATTTTCTACCACGCTGGGACAACATAATTTTAGAACTATAATTTCTTTAAAGAGAATTTTATACAGTTGAATATACCGTGCTATAAATTTGAAAAAAAAAACATGATACAAACGTCTTAATTTTCCTGAGCATTTGGCATTTCCAGGAACTTCAAATGTCTGTACAGAGAAGAATTCTTCTAGTTCTGTATAAAAATAAACTGTTCTCACTGTAGAAGTTAATGTATTTTTTGTCTCTCAAGTTTTCTATTTGGAAATCACATTATACAAATATGTAATATATACATTTTTAGAGTTTATAATACATGTAATGAATATATAAATATGCATATGTGTATATGCACATATATAAGGAACACAGAGCTTAAACTTTTTTATTTAAAAGAAGTAAATAAAATATTTGCTGATGTGTATGTGACCCCAGGATTCCATAGATATAACTTGAGAAATACTGTTCTAGGTACTTGATACTGGGGAGGCCAGTGTTGGCCCTAGAAAGTTATAGAAACTTAGAGGAATTGTTCAATAAAATGCACAACCAAAGAGCTCACTGAGTAGTTTCCAATTTTGGCAAAAGGATTGTTTCTGCAAACAATACATTTCTGTTTTGTTTTTCTTGTTCTGTTAATCTCATGTCTACCATCCTTTAGTCCTTGTAAGAATGAAAAATCTCTAGAGCTAGAGAGATAGCTCCGTGGTTAAAAACACTTGTTTCTCTTGCACAGGACTGGGTTCAATTCCTGGCAGCCACATAAATGGCCACTGTAAGAACCATCACAACCATCTGTAACCCCAATTTCAGGGGATCCAACAGGCACACATGGTGGAAATATATGCATTTCCCCATTTTTGAATAAATAAAAAGGAAAAGTTTTAACTCTTACATAGTAAAACTATATACCATAAGAACAACTACCAGGTAAGAATTACTTTCACAATGTCCAGTCCAGTCTGTTTGTATTTGGCAAATTTGAAGAGAATACTCTATTATATATCTTATCTTGATGAATTTAAAGTTTTATACCTAAACCATTCTTCTATCATAACTTGTATTACCATACTAAAACTATCTTTTTGGTTTTCAAAACATTTTCTTAGATAAACAGTTTAAGCTTTTATGTCTCTCAACCTCATAAACTTCATGTCTCTTTTGTGAGTTTTTATTTTTTGAATTTGAAAACAAAGAAAACCGTAACTATAACTATCTCATCTTCAACTCCATCAGAGACCCAAGAAAGATATAATATTACCTGAGTAAACAAGAAGTGCAGAGCAAGCAACTTCCAAAACTATTGAAATGACAGAGACAGCTGACTGCCTGGACAGTCACCCAAAGTTCCTCTGTAACATTGGGGCAAACATCTTCAGCCTATAGGCCTAGAATATCTGACAGACTTTTCTGTCAAGCAGAAATTTTGTAGGACTGCCCTACCTTGTCTTGTCAAAGCTTGGCTAATACTTTCTTTTGTGTTCTGCTTGTCCAGTTTTGACAGCTTTTTGTCAGCAGTAGAAGCAAGGGCAGATTCTTGCCCAGATGACTAGCTTTGTCACAAAGGAAGACAATTATGGAAGTTCTTTGCTGACCATCATCCTTTATTGAAATAAATTGGTGCTGCCAGGAGCAGACATGTCTCACTGTCATAAAAAATCTTATGTCATTACAACATTTAAATGCCATATTTTGTAGGTTTTTGAAATGTTTGAAGACCATCTATCTATTTAAAATATATCTGTTTAACCTTGAAAATATATCTAACATGACTACCAGTTTGCTTATTATAGATAACTAACTACTAACCTGCATTTTTATTATCCTAAATAGTTTTTAAGTACTAAAGCTTTACATTGCATTTTAAAGTGAGTTCCATAGCTTCAATACCTTAACCAAGAATAGAAACATATACAGTATAACAAGAATAGCTTTAAATTTTATCAATATACAAAAATATCCTAAATAAGAGTAGTAACAGTATGTTCTAACAAAAATAACCTTAAATTTTTATCAATATACAAAAATCCATACCAATGTAAAATATTTGAGATCAATAGCTGCTTTTTAGTTAAAAGTAGATTTAATAATCTACTATTTTATCCTTTCATTCCTTTATCCTCCTTTTTCTTTTCAAAAAGAGATACTTGAATCCAGCCTCTCTTGCCTAGTTTCCTTCTTTACCATGACCAGTTAATAACTTGTAACCAACCCCTTAAATAATGACAAACATTCATAACCCACCAAATGGCTAAAGACCTCTTATCCCACCTCTTGGGAATGTGGGCACCATGTTCTCTGGACTGCTTCCTGTTGTCCGGAGGTGACAACATTCTTAGGGGACCGTGAGAAATTGGGAGAACAGTTAAGTTCTAGGAGAGCTAGCTGTATTATCTTTTGTTTAGTTTCTGTGTGGTGGGAAATTGTAGAGCTTATCTGAAGTCTTGGCTGGATAGCTGTGAGGCTGGACCATTTCAGCTAGTAGCTTTCAAGTTGTTCCAGATGCAGAATTTTGAGGAAACTGTTATAGAGGCATCTGAGAGGTTGGATCACTTGGGCTACTTGTCTTTATTGGTGTCTGGTCATTTTTTAAAAACACATGAGCTTTTAAAGGTAATATACATATCTGCATTAACACAAACATGGAATATGCAGTGTTCCCAAGTCAGTTAAAGATGATTTTCTTATTCTATGTTTGAACAGGTAAAAGGAATCTGTCAACTTTATAAGTCTGTTAGGACTGCATAACCAAACTGTAATATAAGACTCTATGCATCCATATGAAAGGATGGCTTGTAATAATAAGTCATGAGGACTCTGTAGCCAACAAGATCTATCCTGTCTCATCCAGTCTCAGAGCTGTTCCTGTAGTAGAGGGACCAGCATATACATCACCTGTCCTGGAGTCTTTCTTAGTTTCTTTTTTCATATCTGTAGCCAATATTTTCAGGAGGTCTCCCTCAATCAAATCTAATCATTATTAATTTTGTAGAGAACTATAACTTTCTCCCCTGTGGAAACAAAGGCATAAATCTCTTCTCCAACACAACATATTTGCTGACTTTCATTTTGAAGTTAACATATTCTTAAAATTTATAGGTTGATTTAATTTAGCAGTTTCCCTAATCCAGTGTCTCTCAGCAGCTACTGTCTTTAGTATATTAGCATTTAAGAAATTCAGAGTCAACCAAGCACCATACAGGATCCAGACACCATGTGCATTTCCCATCCTTATGTAGCTTATTTTTATATTACTTTACTCTCTTTAAAGGCTCTACTTCATTATCTTTTAACTATTTTTCTATGACTGTCTATACCTATTTTCTTTTCTTTCTTTAGCATCTAAGCACATTTTAAAACATATTGTACTTTTCTAGAGTTTTCCGTGTCCGGACCTGGTGTTCCTAAACTCTTCTAGAGTTCTCTGATCAAGTGAGACAAATCTTAAACTGCCATGTCAGCTGTTGCATGGGCTCAGCTTATCGCATGGCCCTGGCGCATGGCACTGGCACTAGCTCCAGCTCACAGCAGCAACCAGGAGCCTCATCCCTGTACGCTGTGGTTTGCCTGAGAGACTGTAGGGCTAGGAATCCACATCCAGCTCCTTGTCCAGAACTTTTATTAACTTTCTCAGGCTCTAAATTTGGATGTTCAAACCTCCACAATGGATGCTGTATATAATGAGTCTTTCTCTATCCCACCAGCCAGCTCCCAAATAATGATACAGAGATTTGTTATTAATTAATAACGCTCGGCAAATAGCTTAAGCTTGTCCCTAACTAGCTCTTATAGCTTAAATTAACCCATTTCTATTAATCTACATTTTTTTTACTATGTGGCTCTTTACCTTTTATTCATTCTGTATGTCCAACTCCTCTCATGTCTTGTTGGCATCTCCTTTGCACCTTGATTATCTCCTCCTACTTCCTCTCTTTGCCAGAAAACCCACCTATACCTCCTGCCTAGCTATTGGCTGTTCAGTTCTTTATTAAGCCAATCATAACAATATATCTTCACACAGTGTACAAATATTCCAAAACAAAAAATGTCATGCAAAAAGGTTGAAATTTAATGTTGAATTTCAAAGGCTCAAATATAGAAATAATTTATTGGGATGGCATTGCAGCCTTTCACTATGACCAGTGTCACTCAAGATTGGTCAGAGAATGGATCAAGTTCAAGAGCAGTGCTTTTGAGAAAACCAGGTTGTTTTTACCCATCAACTGTTTGAGATGGTATCTGACATAAATAATGGCATAATTTTTCCTAAAGTTAAGATACTTTTCTATGAATGATATTATAGTAGATTAAAATTTACCAGACATTAGATTAAAAAATAATTAATGCAGATCTTAGACCATTGTTACAATCTCAATTACTATTTGAGTATATAGCATTATCTATTTTACAAGGGCATGCATGAGAATTCAATGCCTATACACATCCTGTAACTGCTCAGTAGTCTTCCAACTCCCCTGCTAAATAAATGCTTCTGTTTTCTTGTGTGCCCTTCTAGATATTGCTTTATCATGAGTTAATCAAGAATTTAAATGGGGCTGGAGAGATGATTCAATGTCTTAGATAACTTTTGCTGTTGCAGAGGACCAGGGTTT